>JAQFVV010006976.1:0-32500 GCA_028023455.1 Epiperipatus broadwayi | reverse complement strand
TAGATAGATAGATAGATAGATAGATAGATAGATAGATAGATAGATAGATAGATAGATAGATAGATAGATAGATAGGGAGATAGGTAGGTAGGTAGGTAGGTAGGTAGGTAGGTAGGTAGGTAGGTAGGTAGATAGATAGATAGATAGATAGATAGATAGATAGATAGATAGATAGATAGATAGATAGATAGATAGATAGATAGATAGATAGATAGATAGATAGGTAGGTAGGTAGGTAGGTAGGTAGGTAGGTAGGTAGAAAGATAGATAGATAGATAGATAGATAGATAGATAGATAGATAGATAGATAGATAGATAGATAGATAGATAGATAGATAGATAGATAGATAGATAGATAGATAGATAGATAGATAGATAGGTGAGTGGGTAGGTGGGTGGGTGACTGAATGGGTGGGTGGGCAGGCGGGCAGGCGAGTGGATGGACATACAGATAGATAAGTAGATAGATAGATAGATAGATAGATAGATAGATAGATAGATAGATAGATAGATAGATAGATAGATAGATAGATAGATAGATAGGTAGGTAGGTAGTTAGGTAGGTTGGTGGATGAGTGGGTGGGTGGATGGGTTGTTGGGTGTATAGGTAGGTAGGTAGGCAGACAGGTAGGTAGCTAAGTAGGTAGGTAGGTAATTATATCAGTAGGTAGGTAGGTAGACGGGCAGACAGAGAGATAGAGAGACAGACAGAAAAGTCATTCTGATCATTTGTAATAAATAGCTTACATATTATAATCTTTAAATACAATTCAGAAATGCTGATATTTTATTTCATTAGCTTTATATACATAAATGAATTATTAGTACCAAACTAACTGATTATTATATAGAAATCATATCAGCAAATTGTTATCAAAACAACCCTGACTAATTGTAGTTTTTTTTCTTGAATACAGACTATTTGATATTCTATTGATTTATTTAAATATGAGATATGTGCTGATGTCATCTGTGAAAACCTTCAATATATATATATATTATTTATTTAATGTTTCACAGTTATATGATGCAGATAAAATAATATTTCTGGGTACAAACCATGTATTATTTTGCATTAAAATCTGATATTTTGATGGACTAGCAACCGCCATTATCAAGGTTAACTTTTGAAATAACAATCGTTAGATCTCAAACAATAACATGATTCAATGTGAGATGAGAAGTGAGATTCAACTTGAAGCAGTTCAACATTTACAATATGAGGCTTATCAAAATGTTTAATTCCCTCAGTTTTTTCACCTATTAATTTCAAGTTAATATTAGATAAAATGAGAGGTTTCCACATAACTGGAATACGTGCTTCATCAGCCCTATATAAACCAGTAGGTCTCTTTAATATTTCAATTGACTCTCTTGTGGTTCTTAAATCATATCTTTCCAAATTAGAAAGTATTTTTGTATTGTCAAAATCAGGTTTGTGACCAATTTCTAAAAAATGGGAAGTAAAAAGTGATGTGCTAATTTTTTGACATAGTTTTAAATTATAGAGTGAATTTGATTTATTATTTTAATTTATGTGTAGATTAAATAATCTAAAATCACCACTAATATATTCCAAAGATCAAGAATAATACTTTTGTAATAAGATTGGTGTCACTCTACCTTTTCTTAGTTGTTAACATTGCATAACTCAGTGGAAAATAATTACTTACATTTCAATTACATATTTAATGTTTTGATTATATTTTATTACATTTATTAAAACTGATTTTTTTATTTAATATTCAGAAGCTGTTAAAACTGTTCTCTGAATATATAAGTATTGATTATGGATCATTTCATCTGTACATAAATTAAAATAGTAGACCAAATGTACTCTATACTTTAAAACTATGTCAAAAACTAAGCTTAAGTAGATTGCTATGATTCTATGTTTTCATAGCTGTTGTCATTACATAAATTAGTGGGAAGTACTTATTTCCATATCATACTTATATTTAAACTTAAGATTACTTACTACAAATAATATAATATTTATTGTAATTAATCTAATTTGGAAAGATAATTATATAAAACAAATAATTTTTTTTAGGAATGGTATAAACCCACAACGCAGCCATTGCAAGTTAAAAATAGATTTACAGTAAAAAATAGTTTATTCAACATTTGTTTTTACAACCAGAAATATTGTTTTCTTTAAATATTCACTTACTGCATTCTTTTCTATTTGCTAATATGCAAATATTATCTTTTAGAATGTTTATTGTTTGTAAACTTTTATTTGTAATAAATAATTTAGTGATTATCAAAATGTGATATATAATAACAGTTTAATTATAAAAATAAATTATTGAAAATAAAACTGTGACTAGATTTTTTATAAAAACAGTGGAGGAAATTGGACTTTAAAGTGTTATGTCTATTATTCTATTTTTAATTTTTCAATAAAACAGTGTTTTTCATAATAATATGATTTTCAGGCTATAACTGCTTTGTACAGTAATATTGCTTATTTTTTTCTTTGTTTATACTTGTTTGATGAGCTATTTGTCATGGATTTTACTGGCATGGACTTTGTTGACAACAGCTTTTTTCTAATAGTTGATCGGTTCAAGTTTTTGAAATAATAGATTGCATACTTTGTTCAGTCCATGACAGTTATATCAAACAAGTACCTATTTATAATAAAAAAAATAGTTAATTTTATTTCATCTAAATATTTTTAAATAATTTATCACTTAATTCCCCATTAAGGTAATTATCATTTTTTTCACTTACACATCTAATAATATAAATTTATATTAAGATAATCTATTACAAATCAAAATATAACTTTTTTTACATTTTTATTTTTTTGTACAATACAATTTCATATTTAACATTTACTATATTCTAATAAAAAATACCCATATATATTGTAGCACTGCGCAAGTTTATTTAAGCTTTGATCTTAAATAACTTACAGCATTGTTAAACTATCAATTAATAGTATTATTTAATCTTTATTTTCAAATAATTATATATGCATGTTTTGTCTGAATTCATTTCTACTTTTTCTTTTAAACTTTATATATATACTCATTATTTCTCTTTTTTGAGAAAAGAGAATTTAAACACGCTTCTAAAAATTAATATTTTTCATGAAAGAAATACATGCTTAAAACGAACGTCATATATCTTGCAATTTACTCTTTATTCAGACATTTGATTACCATTTTAACAATTTACAAGAATAAATAATGGCATGCAATCCTAAGATGCAATAAGAAATTCAACAATTTAATACATAGAGTAGCTTGAACAAATAAGGAGGGCTATTTTATTTTAAACACTCTAACTACCAAAGCACTGAATAGAAAATACAAAATTTTGAAATCTCATATCTTACTATTAACATTTTGAGACTTGAAGCATATTAATATGAAATCTTAACATGAATTGGCAACACGCATAAGATAGAAACACTCCTTCACCAATAGCTAATGTAATGGCTATACACTTCAACAAACTAAAATTTTAGCTAATCATCAAGAAATTTTACTTCTTTTCCTTTATTTTATTTTAAATATAATCTGTTAAAATTATTACTTTTCTTCACAATAACTCTCATCTAAAATATTAACATTAATTTATTATTGTTTCTGTGTGTGTGCTTGGCTAGAAAATATTCTTCTCAACTCAAATAAATAAAAACATAAATATTGAAGAATGTGTTTTTACATTTTTAGAACCACTAGTAAGCCTTTGATCAAACTAAATTTATTCACTTCTCCATCATTATGAAAAGGCTTATGAATGAAAAACATGGTTATTTACTACAAGTAAGCTGGTACTAAATGAGGATTTTTTCTAATAAAAATAATTTTGTATGGAAGCTTTTCTCATTGCTAAATATTAATTTCAGACAGAATATTCCATCTAGTGCTTTCTAAAATCTATCACTCTTTTAAATCTATAAAAATTTTCAAAACATTTACATAAAAGTTTGAACACAAAACCCACACAGATATCTTAAAAATGCATGTTAGTGCAATACATTCTCAATATATTACTGACATTCCCACATGCTAACTCTTTTCTCAAGTTTTTTCAACTTGTCCTTATGTTATTGTTTATATGACTTTAAAATTTAGGCATTATATGGTTCTTTAACACCAATTTCACTTTATATCAATAAAGCATTTTACCATGTTTTTTATGATTTTATAAGGACCTTTTTATTTTTTTTCCATATTGTATATTTTTCACTCTATTCAATAAACTGGTAGTATATTGTTTTTCAATGACTATTTAAATTTGTTTTAGCAGTGTTCATCATATATTTTTAATTTTTTACTTTATTTCTTACTGTTTTATTATCTTTTTCTAAAGCTTGATTGTCCTTTTTACAGAACTTGTGATATCAAGATAGTAAGATTTTTTTGTCATTTCACATACAATCAATCTTTACTTTGCTTCAGTTATTTCTTTAGCAGTGAAAACAGTTTCTTTATTCAGAAATGAATTTTACACTTTCTCTTTTATTTTTGTCTCCAACATGTTCCTTTCTTATTCTAGCATTAATACTTGGATATGATAATCTCCCAGGTAATTAGTTAAGGATAAATGATTTCTTTAAATTTATATTGCTATCCTATTTTGATTTAGTTGTATTATTTGTAACAGGTTTTCTGTAGACCTTATGATACTAAGGGCATTTCTATCTTTAATTTTCTTCACTTATTCTGCTTCATTATTCATTTCTTTAACATCTTACCAGATTAATTCAATTTATGTCTTAATTACTAAACTAAAAGCCATCAAAGAATCCTCCATTTTTTGATTCAGCCACTTTTGTTACTGTGCTATTTCAGAAACAAGAATTTACATGAAATCTAATGTACTTTATTCCAAACGTGAAAAATGATAACACACATTATAATGATGTTAGGTTTAAATCAAAAGTAATATCAAACACATTGTGATATTTTGAATAAATACTAATATTTAATTTATCAAATGCAGAAATGGTTTAATAACGTGCAGTACCACATCTTATATAGTGTGCAATTGTAATAAATTTTAAATTTAAATCATCATTTAAAAGAGCTCTATAAATAACAATTGCATTGCTACTGTAGATAATAAATTAGTGATTGACTGGTGATTTAACATAATCTGCAAGGCGTATGAACATTAAAGTTTTTCAAATTTTGGAAGGCAATGACCTGGGATAAGCTTAAAAGCATTTCATTTTTTGTTTTGAACTGAGCATTACTTTATCATAGTATTTATATAAAAGATTTTAGTACAATATTTATCTGCTATACCTTTCTAATTTAATAAAATTGTTACTTTTAGTTTATCAAAAACAACTTATTTGTTTTACTTAACAATTTACATAAATAAATTTGAAGATTCATTTATTTGTTGGTTTCAATAGAACTATTACTATGTTGTTAATAGAACTTATACAAAAGGAGTATATATGCAGAGAAAATATTTTTTAACAAGAAACAGTTTTATTTAAACTTTAAAAGTTATTGATGTCCGATATAGAGTAAACAGTTGCAAAAAACGTTTTTAGTTATTTGTTTTTCTACATTCTCAACTATATTATATATGCATCAAAGAGAAATGTAAAATTCGTATTTATTGAATTAAAATTAAATTTGTAATATACAGCAAAATGGTAAGTCAGAAAACCGCCTTATTTGCTTATTGATATATGCCGGTAAATATGAGGTATTATTCATATTTACGATGCAAAGTTTGTCATTGTTCATCATTCTTTTCTAAATCATTTTCATTATGCAAAATGTTTGCTTACATACACTACAGAATAAAAACATAATAGTAATATATAAAATAATCAAATCATTGTTTTTACTGAGTATTTATACTAAAAATTAGAATAATACAGTAGTTGAAAAGAATTTACATTTTTGATGAGCAGATATAAGTAAACCAGTAGATTATTGTTTCTATTAGAATTTTTTGAAGCGATGCACTCGTATTTAATGTTTACATAAACTTTTTTTTTTTATTTTATTTAACGTACGAATTTTTCTATAGCTTATCTATTAACAAAAGTATATAAAGAGTCTTGCATTGGTGGTCGAGAGATCAGCGCGACTGCATTGCACTTGCAGGCAGTTACCCGGGTTGCCGGTTCGCGTCCCGGCCGATGCTATGACACTTAAAAAAAAGAAAAGTATATAAAGAACTCCATAGAGATTCTAACAAAGAAATAAAATAACCAGTGACTTTGTTTAAGTTCTTCAATGCTGCCATTATAGCCATCTATGTTTGCATAAACAAAGAAGATTACTTTTTTATATATAAAAGAATATTAGTAATTCAAATTTATTTCAAAAATAACAATCTATGTATGTAAAAAATTATTGATAATAAATTTATATATATCGTTACTATGACTATTAATTTAATTATTTAAACAGCAAAGGACAAGACAAAATTTACAAATATTCTAAACAATGCTTACTAAAAATAAGTTAATTTAATAATTTAAATTTTAAAAAAATATGAAGTTACATACTTATTTAATATTTTTAGTAAAAAGGTTATATCCGAATATATTTAAAATGGATAATAGAATATTCCAAAAATAATATATAAGAATAAATCAATAAGTATTAGTCATTTTAAAAAGACTTAAATTTTGCTCATTTATCTCATTTTTAAATAAAATTCATAATATTTTTTTTAATATCGCATATTAAACACAGACTACATTATTTATGTAAAATTTTGATTCTTACTGACATGTATAGAGATTTCTACATCTACAGGCACTTCCATTGATGGTACTTTATCACTGGATCTAAAAGTACAAACCTTTGTATTACTAGTTTCATTAGTTTGTTACTTTTTTTGCAATCCCATATTCAATTTGCAAGTACACTATAGATATCATATTACCTATGTGATAACTTATTTATTATTAAAGCACTGATGACATTTACAATTTGCAAATGATGGAATATTTTTCCACTGTAAGGATTAACATTCTCTGACTAACTGTATCACATGTTACACTTATAAAAACAACTCAAAAATAGAATCACACCTGAGAGCACCCCTCAGGTGGTGTACAAAATGATCTGCCCTCAAGCCAACTGCCAAGCTGCATAATATGGGGAGACCCAGACTAACATAGCCAATAGAGTAGTGCAACACAAATACATCTACAATAAAACTAAAACCAAGCAGGAAGGCAATTCCATCTTCTGTGAACATGAAAGAGCATCAGACCATAATCTATTTTTATGATTTATTTCCATGTTTTATATACGTGATTGATTTTCTTGATTGATTTATATGATTAATGTCCATGGTTGATTTCCATGGTTTACTTTAGCAAAATATAATAGATTTAAAATTATTAATTAACTTTGGGCAAACAGATGATATAAAATAGAATAAGATGAAAGAAAATAGTTAATTTAGGTTTATTAAATTTAATCATTCGGTTAATTGCAATGTTATGAATATTGAGAGCAGACATAAAATCCCTTTCCTGCTTCTGGTATTTAATATGATTCTCACTGGTAAATTCACATTAAAGTTTAGTTTAGCACAATTTGGGATCATATCCATTGCAATGTAATCAGTTAATAATAATTGCACCTCATTGGAAGATCTAGACCTTGAGAAAAAGTAGTTCGATTATTAATCTAAGAGCTAGTTTGGAAGTCAGTAGCACATTATAATAAAATTGGAAATACTATTATTATAATAATGATCATGAATTGATAGTTGATTGAAAGATTAATATGTGTGTTTAAGGAAATAGGATTAAGAGTTATCATATTAGAGAACATAACACAGACATTCCGTGTTATATATTTGTTACTATTGAAAGTGATAGATGCTGAAAATGAAAATAAAATAATGAAATTAAATGGGAAGGATTTATTTACAATATATTTACCCTATATTAAATTAAATAATAATTTTATATTATAAGCATAAATTATGAGTTCTCTGCATCGATTACCAATTTATTTTCAGTCATGTATAAATTAGATATGTATATAACATTTTCCGTAGTTACCATTCAAGATCAAATATTTATATTAAAATTGTGGATGAAAGTTCTCTCATTATTATTCATTTAGTAATAAATTTATCATGAAGCATTTGCGTAATGGATGCTAGGTTTAAAACCAAGACCACAATAAATTGAATGGTTTTATCAACATTATTACATTTTTTAGAGACAATTTAATTACTTTATCCATTATCTTCTATAGTCATAAGCATGGACGATAATGATGATTTCTGATGGGCATTATGATTTATAGTTGCAATTTGATGCCTGGGTATACTTAATCTTATTATTAATATCAGTAGATAAACACACTAGCCATCCTTGTTTGATCCTAAGGTTAATGTTAGATTCAATCGACTAGCTACTTGAATAAATGAAATGAAATAAAATTAAGGTTACATGCAGAGAGGGTAAAGTTTGGTGCATGTAAAGTGAAGTTAATAAATAAATGAGGAAAAGTTGATGTTACAATATATATATATGATATTGATTTAAGGTGAAATTATATGTAATAAGTAAGGTTCATTTACTATATATATATATATATATATATATATATATATATATATATATATATATATATATATATATATATATATATATAAATATGGTTTTAATTTCTCCTTATATGTAAAAACAAAAAATACTTAATTGTAATTATTAATTAGAGAAAATATAACTTACTATTAAAAATTTATCGGCAGAACGTTTTTGAGGAACCATGTCTCATACTCATAGCCTTCATGAAAAGTGTAATAAATATATGCAAATGTAAATATTCAAATAAGCTACTGTTACGTAGCCCATTTTTTCGAGATCTCGAAGCATGGGTCCTTTCTGTTAATGGCATGGATATCTCTATTAATATAGAATGCCTCCTTTATTTTTCTCCTGTAATCATTTGGCTCTGAACATAAAATAATGGGGTTGGCAGGTATGAAGTTGTGCCCAGATTGTTTACTGTGTTCGAAAAATACGGAGGATGTGTTGCTGTTTGTTTGAGCTCTGTTGAATGTGTAACGATGTTGAGCCAATCTGGTATTAATTGTGGCTTTCGTTTCCCCATAATATGTAGCGTGGCATCTGGCTTGAGGGCAGGAAATAGAGTACACCACGTGTGGGGTGAGCGATCGATCAATGTGGTCTTTAGAGTTATTGATCAACCTATTGGAATTGGGTGGAGTTCTGAATATTATGTTGAATTTATTGTTTAAAGTTTTCGTTAGTTTGCTGAATATTTTAGGGATGTAGGGGATTGTTATTCTAGGTAGATTAGTGCGAGGTAATTTATTGTTTATTGTACTATTAAATTTCATGATTTTCTTTTTAATGGTTTTATATTTGAATCCTGCTGCTAATAGATCTTTAGTATAATTGTTTATATTTTCCTTCCTATGTGCTTCGTATTTACACAGATGAAAGTTTCTAAACAAAAATGCATTAAGACCTGCAAATTTGTGCGATGCGGGTGAGTTAGAGTTAGGGTGGATACAGCTGCAAATTTCAAATGGTTTAACAATCATTTTGTAATCTATTGAGTGGCGATTTCTCGATAAAGAGAGGTCGAGATAATTGAGTTCTTTATTATTTTCATATGTGATAGTGAATGATAGTTTGGTTGAGTTTTGTAATTCACGTTGTATATTTAAAATATTATTTTTAGAGGTTATGATGAAAATATCGTCTACATATCGTATATATGTGAAGTCTAGGTTAGTGTTGAAGTATTTTGGAATGATGGATTGCTCGTATTTATTTAAATATATACTAGATAAAACACCACTAATAGGAAGGCCCATGGGCCAACCATCTTGCATTGTGTACCATTTGTTTTCGAAGAGTGTAAATATATGGGAATCAAGCCATGTCAAGAAGGCCATAATAAATTTAATTCTTTCATTAGGACAAGATACTCGTAACAGCTCTTCATGTATAATTTGGATGGATGCTTTTCTATTAATTGATCCGTATAATTCCTTCACATCCATCATAGCCATAACAGAACTATGAGAGATTTGAGTATTTTTAATTCTGGAGATGAATTGAAAAGACGAATTTATCATGTAAGAGCCAAAATTAAGGTAATCTATAATTAATTGATTTATTTGCATATATTTATTACACTTTTCATGAAGGCTATGAGTATGAGGCATGGTTCCTCGAAAACGTTCAGCCGATAAATTTTTAATAGTAAGTTATATTTTCTCTAATTAATAATTACAATTAAGTATTTTTTGTTTATATATATATATATATATATATATATATATATATATATATATATATATATATATATATATATATATAGAGAGAGAGAGAGAGAGAGAGATGCATGTATAATTATGTACATATACTGAATATAAAATGTACATAAGAGGTTTACATTTTAACTTATAGCAAAAATATCTAATAATATATATAATGTAACCATACATTTAATCCTATGGTTTAGATATATGTTTTAAATCATTAAAAATTTTATGTAAGATTATAATAAGTAAATTTCTTTATCTATACTATTATAATAAAAATCATAATTTATGTCTTTCAGTAGTATGGGTTAAAGTAATTCAGTTAATCTATTTAGTTACCAATTAGTTAAAAAGTTATTTTAAATTGTTTAATATTTGCTTGAAAGAATAAAATTAATATTTTGAAAATAAAGAATAGTTAATTTAGAGCTTGTTATATTTTCAATAAATGTAATAGATAAAGTTATTTTTATGCTATCCTATAATGGATAGTTAACTTTGTTAGGATTTTCAATCATTAATTTTAAAATAAATGATTTACAGATAATAAGTATAACTGATTGAGATTAGTGTTAATTTTAAATTAAGTTTAAATATTAATAACAAATTTATTATCATTACATTAAATTGATTATCTTTAAGGTGCATATATGTGTGTGAATGTTTAGAAAATATTGAAAGTTAAAATGGTTTATTAAAAGTTCATCTTTAAAAAATAGTTTCATTCAATAAGTTTCTAATTATTAAAAAATGAGCTTTTAAATAATGCAATGTAAAGAGTAAGAAAAAGGTATTTGAATAAAAAAATGTCTAATCTGAAAATAATATAATTTTATTAGCATTAAATAAATCATTTATTGTAGAAATTAAGCTGTAATTAAAAAGTTCATTTCTAGTCTAGACAATCACATGACTTAATCATCTGGATTGATAGAGTTCAAGATCAAATCAATTAACAAGACAAAAGTATGCTAGTAATTAAAATATTATAATGAATATCAAGAAAGAATTGGTTTGAATATTGGAAATGCAGTAGAAAATTTTACTATGCATGGGTGATAAAAGAAACATGCACTAATATAAAGGGAATCTTAATTTAATTTTTATTATTAAAATTTCAACTTCACATTGTTTTAGAATTAACTACTTTTATTTAAATATTATTTTTTCTTAAAATCAACTTAAGTTTAAGTTTTGCATTTCATCATCATTATGCCTGAATAAGAAAAATCATATTATCCATAGCAGTATTTCTGCTGAAAACAAATTCTTGATTGAATTATCAACAATAAGTTTAAAAGGATGCAAAAAAAATTCTAATGTATTTCGAAAGAAGCCAAAGGAAAAAACAATTCATATAAGGAAAACTACATTGTTTTATTTTTATATAAATATTACTTAAAATGCTCAACTTTTGCTGTAAGACTGTCTCTGCCAAGTTTTACCTAACTTTCAATTAGTTATTAATATTAATTATTGTTACTAAAAATAGTCATTATAATTATATCAAGCTAAGATATAAAATAATAAATTTTTATAAAATTATTAAGTCTATAAAAAAGCAATGACAATTATTTAAAGTTTTCTTACAAAATTAATATAAAAAACTAATTTATGAAAATCAATCTTTTAATTATCATAAGGAGAAACCTGTATCAAGATTGTTTCATGCTAAAACAAATAACATAACTATTTATCTCAACTTTATTCATTTATTTAAATTGTTTTTTTTTTAAATTGCTGACTGATTCACATATGTTGTTTTATACTTAGAAAAGGAATAAATGTAATTAAAATTTGCAGCATTGTAATTGATGTCATTTAAAAAGTTGATTTACTATAATAATAAAACATCATAAGAAGCAATTTATAATTAAAATTATCCTTCTGTTCATTATTTCTCTAATTCTCATTGTCTATAAAAATGTGTTTTAAAATAAACTGCTTGCTATTAGAATTATGTTATTATTTTGAAGTTGTTAAATTTTATTGTGAACATTTTTTAAAAAAATTATTATAAATCCTCATTTTTGTGTTTTCTCCATCTTAATGAAGGACTTATGTGTGTCTATATTACTTCAAGAAATAAAAAACAGAATAAGGACTTTACCAAGAGATAATTTCCTTACCAAAGAAAGAACTTTTAATCTATAATATAAATATAAAAAATGGTATTATAATATATATATATATATATATATGAAAAGAAAGTTACTGTTAACACTAACTGAAATAATTATAGAAAATATACAAACCATTATACAATTACAAATATCCAGTAACGCCCTCTGTTTAAAGATCTATATCTCAATAATAGCAAACCTTACTGGATATTTGTAATTGTATAATGGTTTGTATATTATATATATATATATATACAAATCAATATGTATATCAAAATACAGTACAATTTATATAAATTATATTCTTTTAGAGGTACTTTTGACTATACACTTTGTAGTCTTTATCAACTATATAATGTTGAATAATCAAAACGAGACAACCCTTAACAATATCCATAGTTCAATTCAGATTTCCCACAATTCTGTTATCTTAACATTTGATGACTGGCGATTCATTAACATTTGACGATTTCTTGAAATCAACATAGCCTCTTTTATTTTACGTTTATTATGACAACGTTCAATTTGAATAATTTTCATATTTTTATAATCAAATTTAAATCCATATTGACAAGATTTATTATGATCAAATATAACAGATGATGAAGGTTTATTTACATCTGTTCCATATTGATTCTCTTTTTGAATTCTATTATATAAAAGCATATGTTCTTTTATTCTCTTCTCAAATGTACACTTAGATTCACCAATGTATTGTACGCCACATCCACATATCAATCTATATATAATAGAATTTTGATTAAACTTTGAATTTTGAATTTTAGAATTATTAAGCAATCTATTTATGTTATTTGTAGAGAAAAAAGCAATATGACACAAACCATTATAAATTTTCCTAATAAACTTGACCTGCTCATCTGATATAAATGGCATTGAAATCCATTTCATTTTGATATTTTTATTTTTAATTTTATTATAGTGTTGATTTCTTTTAAATCCTTTAATAATATTAGCAATAGCATTTTTATAATAACCAATTTTCAACAAGTCATTAACAAATAAATGTACATTTTTAATTTTATCACTAGAATATTTGCATAATTTTTCATTTCGAAATAAGAATGATTTCAATCCAGACAGCTTATGACACATAGGTACATGTGATTCATATGGAATAAAACCTCTAGTTTCAATTGGTTTAATTAACATAAGATAATCCAAACTGTAATCATTAAGAGTAACTTGAATATCCAAGAATTTTATGGAATTGTATTTCTCTTTAGTTATAACCCATTTTATATCCTTAATCTCATTTAATTCATTAAATAAATTGATTATTAATTCTTGTTTTCCACAAATAAAAACATCATCCACATATCTATGATATACTTTAATTTCTTGATATTTCAATTGTTTTAAAATTTTACTTTCATATGTTGATATAATAATCTCTTTATTTAATAATTAAATGAGATTAAGGATATAAAATGGGTTATAACTAAAGAGAAATACAATTCCATAAAATTCTTGGATATTCAAGTTACTCTTAATGATTACAGTTTGGATTATCTTATGTTAATTAAACCAATTGAAACTAGAGGTTTTATTCCATATGAATCACATGTACCTATGTGTCATAAGCTGTCTGGATTGAAATCATTCTTATTTCGAAATGAAAAATTATGCAAATATTCTAGTGATAAAATTAAAAATGTACATTTATTTGTTAATGACTTGTTGAAAATTGGTTATTATAAAAATGCTATTGCTAATATTATTAAAGGATTTAAAAGAAATCAACACTATAATAAAATTAAAAATAAAAATATCAAAATGAAATGGATTTCAATGCCATTTATATCAGATGAGCAGGTCAAGTTTATTAGGAAAATTTATAATGGTTTGTGTCATATTGCTTTTTTCTCTACAAATAACATAAATAGATTGCTTAATAATTCTAAAATTCAAAATTCAAAGTTTAATCAAAATTCTATTATATATAGATTGATATGTGGATGCGGCGTACAATACATTGGTGAATCTAAGTGTACATTTGAGAAGAGAATAAAAGAACATATGCTTTTATATAATAGAATTCAAAAAGAGAATCAATATGGAACAGATGTAAATAAACCTTCATCATCTGTTATATTTGATCATAATAAATCTTGTCAATATGGATTTAAATTTGATTATAAAAATATGAAAATTATTCAAATTGAACGTTGTCATAATAAACGTAAAATAAAAGAGGCTATGTTGATTTCAAGAAATCGTCAAATGTTAATGAATCACCAGTCATCAAATGTTAAGATAACAGAATTGTGGGAAATCTGAATTGAACTATGGGTATTGTTAAGGGTTGTCTCGTTTTGATTATTCAATGTTATATAGTTGATAAAGACTACAAAGTGTATAGTCGAAAGTACTTCTAAAAGAATATAATTTATATAAATTGTACTGTATTTTGATATATATATTGATTTGTATATTACATATATTGTGAAACGAATACAGATATCAAACTTTATTTATTATATATATATATATATATATATATATATATATATATATATATTACATTAAATTTATTATAGTATATTATTATAATTATTATTACTAATTATATCATAAATATATTTATGAGAATTGTGTTTGAGAAATGGTGTTCATAAGACACATGGTAAAAAGGTTTACTTTGTAAGTTAATTTTATTGTTCCAGAGTTTTCTAACTGATTATTGAAATAAAATTATATAAATGATTGTCTCTAGAAGTATTTGTATATTTATGAAAAATGTTTCATGAAGGAAAATATTATATATATTAGCATGTGTGCAAGAATTTTAAATAGTTTATAAATAAAGTGTTGTCACCATTATGCAACAATAACTATGCCAGTATATATATAATCTTAGACTGAGTGAATGCATTATATGCCTTTTGTATGTGTGTGCAAGATGAATAATAATTATTCATATGTTTATTATTATTATTATAGTATGTGTGCATGTGTGGCTTAATTGTATTATTATTATTAGTAGTAGTAGTAGTATTATCATCATCATCATCATCTCCATGCCTTTTACTATTAGTAATATCATTTTGAGACAATTTTTAATTGGATATTATATTACTTTTATATATATTTAGTCCCTCCACTAGAGAGAGTGTGGCTTGTTTATTCATCAGCACTGCCTACACATAGCATTCAGTGCTCATTCATATTTTTACTAGTTCCTATTTTCGTTATTAATTTTGTCTAGAATTATAATATTAGAGTATATTTTTGGTGTTTATACACAGGCATTTTCAGTTTTATAATTCATTATTAAATCCACTATAACTTCTTAACTTAAAGTATATTATCAATGCTGAGTGTAATTATTTCCTTACTCCAACCTAGGTATTGTTAATGTTATGTCTTATATTGCATATTTGTTGCTATTTTATTAATATCTATTAACCATATCCACACTGATTTTCAACACTGATTTTGATTAACAGAAATACATAATATGGACAAAGGTATATAGATATACTGTTTTATATTATGTAAACTGGGTTTGAAATAAAGACCTTATTTGATAAATGAGAGAACTATTGGGTGGTGAATATAACTCATGTGATAAAATTGTAGAAATGGTTTTAAGAAAGATACGCCAATGTATAAAGTTGTTAATATTTGTAAATATAGTATTATGAGAAATAATAATGATTATTGTAAATAAATATTTCTATAATATGGATTATTGTATGTTGTAAATAAATGTTTTATTATTAATTAAATACATTTTCGTTTAATTGCCATTATGACGTTATTGTATTAGATATATGTTTATTAGAAAATGTACTTTAAAAAAATTTGCATTAGCAAATATTTTTTAAAAGTACATTTCAATGATCATATAGTGTTTCATTCATTTAGCTTAATAATTATTTAATTATTCTATCTACATTCTTAGAAGATAAATGTTATGTTATTTACTTCATTTCAAATGCACTTGTTATGTAGTTAGTAGCATAAAAGATAACTTTACTGCCTTCTACATTATTTGATATTGATTAGTCAAATTTGCATCCAAAAATATAAAATTTCTGTACTTTATAGACAGTAGAAGTGAAATAATTATATTTAAATAATTGTAAATTATTTTAAAATGTTTTCAAGTTACCAATTATATATTACTTAAGTACTTTGAGTACTCTGTTGTTATGTAATTTCATTTCTACTTTCTTAAAAATACTAAGATTCAAAATAAACTAATAGAACTGTCAAATGTTTCACGTCTAGCTTAAATAATAACCATCATATTTTTGTTAAGAAGTCACAGTATTAGCTTTAACATTTTGTTTCAAATGCATTTTATTTTAAATTTGAACCCTGATATCAAGATATTTCAAAACATGATATATAATATTTTAAACTTCCAAAAGAACTTATATCTGAAATCAAGATATTATATTTTAAACTTGAAAAATGCATATCTGAGATCACGATATTTTAAAACATGAAATATATTAAACTATCAAAAGAACCTATATTTGAGATAAAGATATTTTAAGATAAGATATTTTGAATTAAAAAAGAACGTTGTATTTTAATAATTATATTTATTATGATATTGTCTACAATAGAATTTATACTCTGGTATTTTAAAAATCCATCTTACATGATGCATGTTTGTGTAACCTTTGATTGCTAGCCATTGTCTCTTTGTTTGGTCAATATTCTTATATTGATCAGGTGGGCTGGTTTGCCCAGCGTATTGCCTTTTGGTCATTCATAAGATACTGATCATTTATATAAACTATACGTGTCCAGTCAATTTAAAGTACGATATAGTTTTATATTTTACCAATACTAAAAACTTAAAAATATTAGAATTATTTTTTATATATATTTAATGCTTTGATTGCATGCGCATTAAAAAGAAATAAAATAATTGCTTCTTCAATTACAATACGAGTTTATACATTTAACTTGAAATAAAAGCACGAGAGTCCCGAAATTACTTAAATCAATCCTTTGTTATTAAAATAGGGATTGACTTCCTTAATTCCTAGACCCCCCCCCACCCATGCTTTCATTCCAAGTTAAATCTCAAAACTCCAATTGTGGTTGAAGAAATAATTTCTTTATTCTTTTTAGTGCTGACTATAAAAGCATTTAATATTTAAAAAATGTTTCTATTATTTTTCAAATAATGCTTCAGAGTTTCAAAAACTTTTTAACAGTTATCAATAAAATAGATCTTAAGATATATACTAAAATAACACAAGTATAGTCAATGAATTGTTATAAAAAAAGAAAATAAAGATTGACATTCATAATTTTAAGAAATACAAATTCTTAGATGAAAACATAATGGATAAAGTTAATATTAAAAGGAAATACACATATGTATTCAAATTGCAGGTTCATAATGACTGTATCAAATTACATAAGTATTTGAGACTTGAACTTTGAAGAAACATCAGATCACTCTACAAAGTATAAACAGATGTATATTGGAAACAGGCAAAAAAGATCAAAGTCAAAAATATATTGGTGATGAAACTAATGAATTCACTGGTATAATTTATAGAATTAATATGCTGAAATGAAGTTGAATTGGGCATATTTCTAAGAGGGCTGATCATATAGAACAAATAAAGTCTTACACAGTATTATTTGTCAGAAAAGGATGAAGTAGCATGTTTGTATGATGTGGTGAAGAAAAATATTTCTCCAGCAGTCAATCAGTTGTAACAGAAAAATAACAGGGATGGGAGTGATGGTAAATACATTAAACTGTTATTAATAATTACAGGTTACTTACAACATTTCAAGTGATATTATTAGTCGTTCTTCTTCAGATTATTCTGACCTGACTAGTGTCTATATGGAAATTGAAAATATTAAATTCAATGTTAGGCAATGATAAAAAAATACCTGTGAGAATTAGGGAAATAAAACTCATTCAGAATTTATGCTTTTTATTAACCTATAAAAATAATTGAATGGCTTTATTTCTTCAGAGTTTATATAAAAAATTATCCTGTAAATGTGAGCACTGGAATTGATTCTACATTTCCAATTCTAGAATCTGATCATCTATTGCTGCCCTAAACTGAAGTTAGTATATTGTTACTAACAGATGAATATATTTATAAAATTAAATATTGAATTTACAAATACATATTTGCCAATTCAACTATATGTTCAAAGTAATCCAAGTTATAACTATAAGAAAAATTACATTATTACAAATCTTTGGATAACTGGCTTGTTAAACTATACAGGTCTCTATATTCAAAACAGTAGCACTCTTCATACAGTAAGCCTTGGTAATCAATAGATGCAATAAGATTTATGCATAAAATCTATATCTGGTTCTTATTCATCAATATCTCCAGACTACTTTCTAGCTTGCACTGCACTTAGATCTTAGGATCTAATGCAACCCTCCAGAAGCTACCTTTGACCTATTTGGCTGACTATAAAGCTATAAGTTCAAGATAAAAAATACAATAAAATTTTCAATCCAAACTCATTTTCTTGTGTAGTCATACAGATCTTAACATAGTTCAGAACCAATACATTTTGATGTTTATGGTTTCTAAAAATTCACAGTTACCATCATCTTGGGGTAGTATTATTAATTCCATGCTTAAACAAGCTGTTAAAACAGTAGCAAACTCTCCATATAGTATCATCCAGTACAAGCCTTAGTAATCAACAGCTGCATAAATCTTCTTGTATCCATTGATTATCAATGCTTGAACTGGGTGGCACCTCTGAATGGAGAATTTGCTACTGTTTTAATAGATTGTGTAAACATAGAAAATGGTGATCATATAATGTTTTAGTGGTTATATATATATATATATATATATATATATATATATATATATATATATATAAAACATTTTGTCAGTTCATCCATGTTAAAAAATTTAAATATTGATATACCGATATTTCAACTTGATCACACAAATTATCCACTGGATGCCAAAAGGTAGAAAGACAGTTGTAGAGGTGAAATAATACATGCAAACTTCCTTTTATTTGGAAAGATTTTTTTAAAAAACATTCTTAATTTAACATTTTTGCTATTGAGGGAAATTTAAGGGTTTTTTCAAATCAATGATTGTAGCACCTCTATAACCGTCTTTCTACCACTTATCACCCAGTGGATGATGTGTGTGATCAAGTCGAAATGTTGGTATATCAATATTTAAATTTTTTAACATGGGTGAACCCACAAAATATGTCTTTTATATATGCAACCAGTGAAAATCTTCATATCAATAGATAGATAGATAGATAGATAGATAGATAGATAGATAGATAGATAGATAGATAGATAGATAGATAGATAGATAGATAGATAGATAGATAGATAGATAGATAGATAGATAGATAGATAGATAGATAGATAGATAGATAGATAGATAGATAGATAGATAGATAGATAGATAGATAGATAGATAGATAGATAGATAGATAGATAGATAGATAGATAGATAGATAGATAGATAGATAGATAGATAGATAGATAGATAGATAGATAGATAGATAGATAGATAGATAGATAGATAGATAGATAGATAGATAGATAGATAGATAGATAGATAGATAGATAGATAGATAGATAGATAGATAGATAGATAGATAGATAGATAGATAGATAGATAGATAGATAGATAGATAGATAGATAGATAGATAGATAGATAGATAGATAGATAGATAGATAGATAGATAGATAGATAGATAGATAGATAGATAGATAGATAGATAGATAGATAGATAGATAGATAGATAGATAGATAGATAGATAGATAGATAGATAGATAGATAGATAGATAGATAGATAGATAGATAGATAGATAGATAGATAGATAGATAGATAGATAGATAGATAGATAGATAGATAGATAGATAGATAGATAGATAGATAGATAGATAGATAGATAGATAGATAGATAGATAGATAGATAGATAGATAGATAGACAGATAGATAGATATTGAATTTGCCATTTATAATTATTTAATTAAAAAGCTATTTATTTAGGTCTGTAGCCAATCAAGGTTAACTGCTCAACTTAAGAAAGAATGCATAACAGTTTTACTTTCTGTCTTAGCCTGTACTGATTACTTTGACTAGATAATATTCTAAGGAAAGAGCTTTATAATCAATTCATGATAAATAGAAAAGTCCCCACAATAGATATTTTCATCTAAACACTACTAAAATATATTATATAGTGACATTATTGCAACTAAACATAATTTACATATGATTCGACTTTAGAAAAAGTTATTTTTTTCTGCATCTTAACTTTAAAATTTCCTCATGGGTAATAGATTGAGTAACATTATCCAAATACTCTACAATGAATAAAAATATATCTATAAACCAAACATGTTAATAATTTATTGATAGAGTAGTGTATTAATTAATAGATAATTTAATACTATTTGCATGTAGCATTAAAATGTTTGGATATTATATTGAACAAAAATGAAAATATAGATCTGATGCTACATTATTTTATTGTTTTATTTATATATTTTCAGCATAAAAAAGTGCATAGTTTGAAAAATTGATTTTTTTTTTTGTTTTGTTTTACAAAAATAATCTAAATATACTTTTTATTTTAATCAGACCTTTAGATCAATTTTTTATATTCAGTTTTAAAAACTTACCATCTGTTTTAAATTAATGTTAAACTAGTCAACATGTTTTTTGGAAAATTATATATTGTATTAAAAATAATTTTAACTTTTTATTTTTATATATATAATTATAAATCAACTTGCCTCTTTTTATTGCTGATTTAATGTGTATTGGTTGATAAATTCATAAAAGTGCATAAATTGTTGCACAAAGATTTTTTTGTATATAAATATCAGAAAAATCACAGTTTTGTATTTTATTAATCTTTAATTTTTGACTGTAAATCAATACAACAATTATTTTAAATGACACCATAAAACAACAACAGTAAACACACACAAAAAATGCTTCAAACAGTGTAAAAAGATTTCTTCTTACGTCAGTCAGTCCATGATCAAAATACATGTGCTGCCATAGTCAGTATCTTGCTTCTACTGAGTTTACTATTCATTAAAGTTGTAATTCTTGATTTCTCCCCCCCCTCTCTCTCTCTTTTATTCTTCATTTCCTAGAATCCTGAAATATAATAATCATATGTATATAAATTTAATTCTGTTGTAATATTTGGTAGAGTATTTTTTAAACCAAGAGTTTAACTCAGTTTAACTTCTGAACTTGTTTGTTATTGACGCATTTTCTCCATATTTTACATAAAGAAATTTCTAAAAATAAATTATATTTCTTGATCAAACAATGGGGAAGTTTGATAAATTCTCTCTCAACTTTATATCTTTATTCTATTATTTATACTTGATTATTACTTGTTTTTATTTATTTATTAATGTTTATTAATAAATATTTTACTTAATTATTACTAATTTTTTTTGTTTTTAATATTAGTATATATATATTATGGTGTGTTTTTTCAAAACACAAGGTAAATAATTCATCATTTGCTAATTTAATATTTATAATTAATAGTAACAACAAATCACCAAACATTCAGCTTCACTAATATAAGATAAAAGAATCTCTCCTCTCTATTTCCTTCTAACATTATTCCAATATAATATGTAATTGTATCTGTTTTAGTTTTAAATGTGTTTCTTGAAGTTAGAAAATTATTTTATTTGTTTGTTAACTTTTGAACATTTCCAAGTTAGAATTAAAATTTTAAAATTGAGGTTCAATATATTTATATTTAATATAATTGCTTAAAAATTGATATATAACTAAATTATACCAGCCTAATCCATTTGAAGCACTTATCTTTTTAGTATGTGAACTAGTTTGATAGATATGGAACAGAGGGCAGGGAAAATATGAAAAATATTCACTAACTTCACATATTGCAGTTAACTATGATTTTTTCTTTCAATTTAACATTTTGTTAAAATTTTTATTATATAATTATATATGTATACTAAATTAGTAACTAAGTTTTCTATTTAAAATTGTTAGATATTTTTCATTTTTTTATTTTAAAACAATTGTTTAAAAAAAATAAACTACAAAAAATTGCATTATTTAAAATAAGCACAAAAAGTTAAAAAAGATTGCGGATTTTTTCTTTAGCAATTTTTTAAACAACTATTTTAAAATAAAAATAAATCTGTCAAACAATTTTAAATAAACAAAATTAGTTACTGATTATAACCCATATATAATTACATATACATATCAAATATAATATATAAATAAAGGGTATATATATTAATTAACTGCAGACATATCTAATGACTTATATATACTATATATGTAATATTAACCTAAAGTAAAATTATATGCAACACTTTCTGAAAAACAATTGCAGATTGACATACATGGCTTCAAGTCACTCAAAAACCATCAATTTTTGCATTACCAAAGTGTTTTTGTGCTTATTTTAAAGCTTAAAAAATAGTGTAAGTTGCTGCCCACTTTAGAATTATTTTACAAGTAAAAAATCAATAACATCTATGTAAGAAGCCACAACAATTGGAGAAGTCATGCTTTCCTAAATGTCAATTTGTTGGTTCTTATTTTGAACAATAGAAAACTACCTGTCAATAATTTTCACTGTTCCAACTTCTTTGTTTTGATTTTGAAAATTAAAGGAATGTCTTTGAGTGTTTTTTTTTGTTATTTTTCATACATATTATAAATTATTATAAATTATTTTTATAAACTATGCTGAAAATATAATTATTTTAAAAAAATAATAAGATTTTAGTAAAAAAAAAATATTTACTTTTACACAAACATAAATTGAAAAGACACCCATGCTAACAACAATTTTGACACCTGTCAACAATTTTTATTGGCCCAGATTCTTTATTTGATTTTTAAACAAAAATCAATGTTTTAGAGTATTTTTCTGGCATTTATTTACATATTATAATGTATTTTGATAAAATAAGCTAAAAATTTAATTACTTTAGAAAAATAGTAAGATTTTAGTAAAAAATTCTTTACTTTTACACTAACATAAATTGAAAAAGAAATCAATGATGTACACATCACTTTTTAATTTGTTACAAACTTTCTTTTAGGTCTTCTGATATCAAATATTTCTATAAATATAAATAGAAATTTATTTTTGACAACACTTTTGTTCACTTTCATAATCTGACAAATTATTAATATACTTTTTACAAACAAAACTAAAATGAATATAATATTAAAAGATGAATATATTTTTACTGCTGATTTTTTTTAATTGACCAATCAAAAGTTGTAAAACTTTAATTCACTTGGCCAATTAAAAAACTATTCAGTTATTTTTTGCCTGTGAAAGAGCTAAAAATTTAAAAATAATAGAGAATTTTTTTGTATATTAACTGCTTTTATTAACTTTGCACTAAAAATAATTGTTTTTAATCATAATAGAAGTTTTTAGATTTAAGTTGAAATAAATGCATCAACAGTCCAGAAATTAATTAAGCCAATTTCTATTTTTATAACAATAGATTGACTTATTAAATCTAAAAAACTCCAATTGTGGTTGAAGAAACATTTCATACCTTTTCAGTGTACAGTCAATAAAAACAGTTAATATAAAAAACTTTTTATCCCTATTATTATAATATTAAAAAAAATTTCTTTAGCTTCTGTATTTTTTTTTCTATGTCCATCAATTGGAATTTATTATAAAACAAATTCAACCTAACATTTATATTAATTTTATTCATTCATGTTTATTAAATATCATAATTTTGTATCAAGCTTTGAAGTTTTGAAATACTAAAAAAATAATAATTTGTTACATCTAGAATATATCTTGATTATTACAATATCAACAAATTGTTTGTAAATTTGTAACTTATCATATTTAGACAAATGATAACTTTTTAAAATAAAATTAAACATTTTTCTGTTGAAGGGTCTTGAAAAGTATAATAGAATTATGTAACTTTGATATATAAGCATCAGTGACAAGTATACCACTAAATAGTTCACTTCTGAGAACTTAAAAATAGTGTATTATAAATTTTTACATCAATCTCAAGAAAAGAAATTAAAATTAGTTGATTAATTTATTACAAATTTGTATAGTTAAATTTCTGGAATGACTTTCCAAATAACTGACATAAGAAATTAAATAATAAATTGGTTACAACTTTGTCATTATCAAATTTTACAGATACCTAATAAACTTTATTAGTCAATTCTTTTATACTTATACAATTTCATAAAAATAGTTTAATAACAATTTTATCTAACTTGCATATATGAATTTTCACTCTCAAAACTATAAGTACTTCAATTAATAATATGATATATTGTAGTTTTTTGATAAAATATTTTAAGGATACATTTTTTTTATTTATTAGAATTAAGTAAACACAACTAATTTTATAAAAGACGTATATTATATATCGAGCTCAAAAAATAAGCTCTTAACAAGCTTTGAGAATATCCTCAATCCAAGACCAGTTTTTGCTACTGGCATCATTGGTGAGGTGCCAGGATATTCAAGCATTAGATTATAAACACTAGAACAAGCCCAGCATTATCTAATGTATAACTATTAAGTAGAAACTCTGAAATTTTTAGACATTCATATGTCTGCAAATCCAGATTTCTAACTTAAATAGACATATGGATGTCTAAAAATTTCAGAGTTTCTCCTTAATAGTTATACATTAGATAAAGTGATTGGCTTCTCCTGGTGTTTTTAATCTAATGCTTGAATATCTTGGCACATCACTGATGATGCCAATAGCAGAAACTGGTCAGGGGGTGGTCATGTGACGTCTGATTTGATTTTTTTTGCAAAAGACATATACAAAAATGTACATTTTTATTATTAATTATTTCTTTTTATAAGTTGGCAGCCATCTACCTCAGCTCTGCGAAGAATTTTAATTCAAAAGCCCTTAGAACTCCAGCCATCCAACAAATCTCATCTTTATTGGTTAAGGTAAGGGTTTTATTAATATAGTTCTGATGGATGTGGGAAATTTAGCCCACAATCCGAAATATGGGATATGTTTTGAACCTCTTGATAGCACAATTAACAGTGGTAAAATCGCAATAAAAAATAAAAAAAGATCTCCCAGAATAAATGATAAATCTAAAAGAATTAGCTTCGTTAATTCGAAGCCAAAAAAGAGTCAAGCATTATATAAACTAAAAATATCAAAAAAATGCAACAGACATCTAAAAAAAAAGAAATTATTTAGAAACGTCATAAAGGGTCTAGAACCTAATAAAGAAACAGTAAACCTGCCGAAAGATCAGAGTAAAGTTGATACTTCTCATACAATGCTTAATTACAATGATAATAATCATGACTATATGTATTCCCAAGATCTAATAAAAAATAAAAATGTAAATGAATCTGATAATTGCAATAGAGTTAAAACAACAAAATCTGAAGTCACAGAGTACTCCGTGAATTTGAACGTTATCCAGAGCCTGAAGGGTAACATAGACCTAGGCATAGGATATGACTTAAACAACAGTGCTGAAAACTCACAGAGTTCCAACGTTACCATTAATACTAAGAAATTTTATTCACATAGCGTGCCTAAATACCGGAATACTAACCTTAGGCTGCTGAAAATACTGAAAGCCAACAATGTTTCTAGCATAGGCCCTACCATTCCCGAAGCGCATGCAAATGTTTCAAATGTTAACGTAATTGCCAATGCGGTGGAATATACTTTAGACAACAGCGTAACATCCAATCAAAACTCTGAAGGTTGCATTCAAGTTGAAAAAATATCACAAACTCGCTTAAAAATGAACTCTCAAATCATAAAAGGAAATAAACCTTCTAGCACTAATAACCAAAATCCGGCCTCCGATAATTCAAGTGCTATAGAAAAATATGGAAAGCAAAAAATCGCAACGACATCCGATGACGCAAACAAAAACGAAGACAGCGTAAATACAGCGGAAGATTTATGTAAGCTTTGTGAAACCAATTGTACACACAAGATGCTAATTAAGGTACATGAGACCAAGCATAATACAACAGCTAACCTCAACGTCACAAATATTACTGATAATAAACATAAAAATTATTCTTACCAGCCTCAGTTAATACCGGAAAGCCATGTCATTAGCGATTCTAAAACCAACGAAATATCTACGGAAATAAATGATAAAAATAATATAGATTTTAACTGTAATAGTAATAATAAACAAAATTCACATCATAATATACCTAAAATAAAGACCTCCAAACAAACAATCTCAGAAATGATCCACGAGTTTTCAGACGCTACAGTGAATAACGACGAATACTGTTCAACAGGCTACACTTCTACTGGCCCGTCACTCATAGCGGATAAACAAGGTACTAAAGAAAAAAATTTTAATACGGACGTAATCCATTGGCCTGAACCGGCACATAAATTAAATAATAAAGGCACCAAAACTAAAAAATACACAGAAACAAATAGCTGCAGCTCATATATTAATGATAATACTACACTAATATCTGAAGATTCAACAGAAAATAACGCAATAGCGCCACTTCCCGTATCGACGCATTCAACTAGGAATAAACGTGAGACTCAACAAAAAATTAACCCCGCGAACAATTTACCGTCTGAAAACAACTTTTTAACTAATTCAAACTCGCCCAAAACTGATACTATAAATAAATATAGTTCTGAAACAACACACACGCGTAATACAATACCGGAACCCGTATTAAAACATACCAATACAACTAGTGTTCAAAATACTTCCTTACAAAGCATGCCACTTTCTATAGATGAATTCCCAACTCTTCCCTCTTACTCTCAGAATCTCAACTACCAGAGAGAAGAAGATCAAAATAAAATTTTCCATACCGGTCATAAGGGAAACTATTCAACAATCAAGCAGACAAACCCAACACTAGATTTGACACAGAGTGATTTAAATTACCTTCCTCACATAACACCTATTGCAAAAAACTGTAATACAATGGCTAACAGTTCATCTAGGAGCCACATATCATATGCTAACATAGCAAAAATTGGTACTACAAGTCCATCTAAGTCTATACAAAATACCAACAACTTAAAAACTAATTCATACAACGAAACCTGCTCCATACCCGGAACAGCAAGTAAAATTAATCACGACCTTACCATGTTAGATATACTAAAACTAAAAAATCTACAACAGGAAATTCAAACCACCTTGGGGCTTGAGACCGATGAATTCTCCATAAATGACTTCACTGAGAAACAATACCAAGGCCTCTGTGTTGACTTCAACCAAACAATACCTCCAACCCTCCTCAAATCCTTAGTAAACTACCACAATGATAAAAGTGTTGTTCTGGCAGTGACAGAACCAAATTGCTCACTCCATAAATTCCCCATTACAGCACTATACGAATTAATAAAACAATACAAATTAACAGAGGGCATACACCGGATCCTCACTCACCCAAACGACAGATACATTGCTGTCGAATTTGCCACTTGGGCCTTCCGAAATGAATTTAAATCAAATTTCAAAAAACTAGACAACAAATTCCTTATATATGTTGATACAAACAGACCTGCTACCCTTATCGGAACCCTCAAGAATTGTATCATGGGCCTTGACAATAATCTCCTCCAAGAAATCCTTTTACCTTACGGGAAAATCCAGAATTTCTCATATCTGCCAGTAGACAAGACGATCAAGTCCATCCTATCCAACACTGCATCATTTCAAATTCAACTAAGAAAAGGCCTAGGGCCCACTGACATACCAACTACCATTAAAGCAAAAGGTTGTCCAATGATACTTTCCTTCATTGGCGTCAGGCCGCAATGTTTTCATTGTGGCCTAAGAACACATCTCATAAAAGAATGCCCAGCAAAAATATGCACCTCTTGTGGTCAAAAGGAAAATAAGTTTCACAAATGTAAAGCACCTCATACACTCACACCTGCTAATGTCACACATAATGAAATGCTAACCACAAACACTCCAGGCCTACATACTGTTGAGGCTGAAGTTGAATCCTAAAGTAGAGTAACCAACACCAAAGACTTTATGAATCCTAATAAACTCAAGGGAAAACCATCCAATGACAGCAAACAGATACAAATAGCATATCAAAACCCAAATGGCTCCAAGCCCAGAGATAACTCACAGAAACCAGACAACTTACCAAAAGGCTCAAAACCAAAAGAACCAAATAATGCCTCTAGACACAAAAATCTAACAATCTCTTCTGACAATACAGATGATGCACCTCTCAGCATGGACCATCAAGACCATAACAATGCACTCGGAACCCCAAGACCTCTAAGATCAAAACCTGCGGTTTCTAACACTAAATCTATAATGGACGCATCGAAACTATCAATATCCTATACAAATTCATCCCATATGAAAGCTCCCACACCTACAAAAAATAGATCTTCACCACCCATCTCTGACTATGTCTCAGACATGGATCTCAACCTACCCCCTAATGCTAATAATAAACAAAAATCTTCCAAACTTTCAAAGGCCTACTCTGAAGAAGAGGACTCACACCTATCTCCTGCTTCCGAGCCAAACTACCTAAAGTTCTCCTTTCCCTACAGTGTAAATTCTATTCTGGAAAAAAACAAGAGGAAGGTACAAAGCACACCAAAAACTCTCTCAGTCATGAATCACACAATGAAACTGAGCTCTTTAGAGCTGATTTCCACAGGCCATCCTTGGCAGATCAGAAATTCAGTGATCACAAGGACCATTACAACCTTCAATCAAAGATTCCGCTGGCGGTAAAACCAAGCAGCAATAATCTTTATGGATAGGATCAAGTGCCAAATCATTGGTCTTAACATCAGGGGAATTAATTCTACTGACCGTTTATATGCGATTAGGCATTTTTTCCTTCTTACATCTCCTCATATTTTATTCTTAGGAGAGACCAAATATCACCTAAACTCCAACCCTCACATAATTCTCGAACTTTCAAAACTGGGCTTCACTCTTCTGTCTACTAATACATCAGCTGCTGGAGGGGTAGGAATCATCATTAATAACAGGAAACCACCTTCTTCCTATAAAGTGCTTTACCATGATGCCAATCTCATTGCAATCAAGCTTATATACCAATCTAGTGAATTCATTGCAATATACGTATACTGCCAGAACAACCCATTGACTTATTCTAGAATAATACACACCATAAATCTCATCACTGCAAACAACACAGGCCCTACAATCTTCTTGGGGGACTTCAACCTGCAATATGATGTGTTCACACGGAAATACCTCCATCTCTTAGCCAGGGGTTTCATAAATGGCAGAGGTTTCTTCCCTGCGGATGCATACTCATTCTATACGAAGAGCTCTAGAACACTGATTGACCTAATGTTTTACACCTCAGAGCTGCACTATGGTTTGGAAGCCAAGCTTCAACCCGTTCCCTTCTCAGACCATCTTGCCCTGATAGCATCTCTAGATCTGGACTCCTACACTCCCATAGACTACAATAAAACAATCAGAATCATAACTAAAGCTACTGCCACGGAAGCTGTCTTCTCAGATGCCTACATACTCTTTGAAAAAATTGACATTCTTAACATAAATCCTGAGGAAGCCTGGTTCGCCTTCACAGGCATCCTCCAAACCATAATCATACAGCACACCAAAAAACATAAAGGGTCAACAACCCTGATGAATGAGCTTGATTTGCTTCACCATAGGATTAAAAATTTCTCAAGTGATGGTACTACAGACAACCTCCTATTACTTAAAACACAGTACAAGCAGAAACAAGCTGCGATTGCTGAAATAATAGCAACAAAGAATGCTAGGTTATACTTACCTGGCCAACACTGCTGGACACGTGGCTATCTCAGATGGGCTCTAGGGGCAAGGAAGAAACAAAAAACTCCTTTGTCCCTCCTCATCGATGGTAGCCATACCTCTGGCAACCAAATGCTCATTCAAATAGAGTCATATTTCAAAAACCGCCTATCAAACTCTGTTACCTACCCCACAAATCAGTGGCATGAGACATCACAAAACAATGAACATGGAATAACAATATCAAACATCAAAAACCGCTTGGCCGCCCTACCGTCCAATGTCCATCCAGGACTACACGGCATTCCAAAGTTCATACTTACGCACCTTGAGAATTTCACAGCTCCCATAGTATTAAAACTAATTAACCATCTTGCAAACAGCAAAAAAATCATCCCCAAACTTTATCCCATAGCGATGGTCCCCTTTGTTAAGAAAAACCGGGATGCATCTGCTCTATCTAGCATAAGACCAATCTCCATGACCCCAATCCTGTTAAAGGTCATTGAAGGTGTGATCAAGGAGAAAATACAAGATGTTATTCTGGACAACATATCCCAGTTGCAATTTGCAAAGAAGGGCTCATCCACACTCTCTGCAATTGGGGAGGTAAAAATTCTCTGTGATCATATCAGATCCAAGAATCTATACAAACCCATTGCCGTTCAGCTAGACATCTCTGAAGCATTTGATTCAGTAGATGTCAACATCCTGCTCAATTGCCTCTCAGCACTAGACATTCCTACTCAAATCATTCAGATATTGGACAATCTACTAAACAACAGATTGGTCCACATTTCCCTGAATGGTTTCTTTACAGATGGTTTTATTCCTTCAAAATCCATACCCCAAGGATCTCCACTTAGCGGTCTCCTATTTATACTCTACTTAAACCCCTCCTTAAACAGATTGAGGCAGAACTTCCAGGAATCTATATACCCCAGCTGAAGAAACACTGTAAAGCATTTGCCTACATGGATGATGTCCTTGTCACCTTACCTTCCCAAAAATATCTAAAACCTCTCATACAAATAATCAACAAATTTTCCGAATCCTCCAAACTTTCCTTCAACCTCAACAAGTCATCGGCCTGGAAAATCAACACCGGCAAGAAGATATCATCGCCTTTCTCAGCAGACCCCCAAAACTTTTTGGGGTTTCCCATATACAAGTCACCGCAAGCCATGTCGATACAAATACAGAATTCCATCATTGAAGCCGCCACCAACACAGTTAAAAACCTTGCCAAGGTTTATTTATCACTGCAAGGGAAAATCTCTCTCCTCAATATCAAGGTAATGGCAAAGATTAGCTACTATCTACCCATAATTAACATGACAAAGGCTTTCAATACAAAAATCAACCGAATCTGTGCACGGCTGTTGTGGAATGGTAAAACAGCGGCCATAGGAATTGAACGCATGCAGCGACATAGTAAAAATAATGGTATGTCGTTGCATGCTACGTTTTCTATATATTACCAAAAGTGCCACTCTCTGATCCACATCCTACAAAAGAAATTTCCCCAGATTGTAGCGGAACAACCAGTCATTCCATCTGACAGACCTCCACCTTCAAAGATAAGCTGGCTAAATCAGATACTTGACTACCTTTTTTGCTCACAATGGCCACTCTTCCCTAGTATTCAGACAAAAAATCTCCATTTGGGATGCTCATGGCCTGCTATTTCCCACACAAAACTCTACCATTCCTTACCTCGGTGGTAACAATCACGTGGTCACCAGGTTTTTCAAGCATCTCAAGCTGGAGCCAAGGTTCCTGGACTTTCTCGTAAAAATCAACCTGAATTCACTCCAGACAAACTGGTTCCTGCACTACAGGAGATTCCTCAAGAATATAGATCCTATGTGTCACAACTGCCATAGAACCTGTGAAACCTTTGATCATATGATAAATGATTGCCCAGCATATGACAAAATCAGAACTTTCATTACTTACCACTGCCACATTTCCCTGAACAAAATCTTAAATATTAAATGCTGCTTCCTGTCCAGGGATTATGTCACCACAAGACTCTCAACCTTTCTGACTTATGCCATCTGGTTGGCCAGATGTCGCAACAAGTTTACCTTTCCTCATCCCAAGCCTGAAGACACATTCATTTCCAAGCTAAAGGAATTTCGCCATAAGGACAGAATAATCTCTTCCAGATTTTTATTTGACAACACGTGGAGCCTGATTAAGCTGGATTAACAACACCAGTAACCACATCAGAACATTTGGTTGCCTGACTAACATGGATAACTATTATTTTTGATTTACAATTGTATCATTATTACATATGGTTTTTTCAATAAAAT
>JAQFVV010006975.1:85000-222770 GCA_028023455.1 Epiperipatus broadwayi | reverse complement strand
CGTTAAGGAGTTGGGACCACAGACATACACACTTTGTAAGGGTTACAATATATATACTAAGACAAAACAATAATGCCAATTCTCAAGGCTTTAATAGATTTGTAAGTGTAGGTGATAACAATCAACCCTTAAACAATCAACAATCTCAACTTGTAGTCAAGGCAACCTCCTTTAACAATAAAGATGGTGCCATCTTTATCTATGGTCAAAAATGTTTCTATAAACACTAAATATTGCATCTTGACCAAGGAGTTTGAGATTAACAATGCAAAGAAGTTTGAACAAATTTCATTGATCAGGCAAATATAACCTGTTCTGAATGCAGACCAATAAATAGTCAATTATAACTTCCAGATCCTGAGATTGTTGATAGCTTAATGGTTTACTATTATCATCTACATTTATAAACATATTAAAGCCTTGAATAATTAGCTTTATTTGTTTAATAAATATATACTTTATATGAAATCTGGAAGTTATAAATGACTATTTATTAATCTGCTTTAAGAACAGGTTATATTTTCCTGATTAGCAAGATTTATTTAAACTTATTTACACTGTTAATAACACTCATTGGTTAAGCTGCAATCTTTGGTATCTATGTAAACATAACAAACCATAGATAAAGTTGGTACCATCTTTATTGTTAAAGGAGATTGCCTTGACTACAGGTTGAGATTATTTATAGCTTAAGGAATTATTATCATATATATATAATATTTAAATACAAGTATATTATCTATACTGTATACTGAACTTGAGGAATTTAAACTCAGGCTTTCAAGCTCCCTACAGCAATACACTCCAGCTTATTCAATCAATACACATGACCACATATGAGTGAAAAAGATAAACAATCTCCAATATACATGTTTCATGCTGAATTATCACTCATCAATTGGTCTTGAGCCCTGATTAAATATTATGTGGAAGATGATGATCTGGACAAACTGATGAGTGCTTGTTTAGCATGAAATATGTATATTGGAGATCATTTATCTTTTTCACATGTATGTAATCATGTGTATTGATTGTATAAGATGAAATGGATAGCTGTAGGGAACTTGAAAGTCTGAGTTCAAAACCCTTCTAATTATATATATATATATATATAAATGAAACATTAAATCTTCAATTTATATATTCTAGTTTACTTTCAAAAATACTACAGTTTTTAAGCATATTTTAAATATGTACAGATTATAATAGTTTTGTTTCAAATCATAAAACACATAAAATAAATTATATGCAGATTTCTAAAATCATAATGTTATCTCTGTATAACCAATATCCTAGTGATAAAAATATTGATTGTGATGTGATGCACTGTGACTGCTCCTTATATGGAGTCAGGAATCTCTCAGCAACTATGCCAGAGAAACCTGTTAGCCACTTTGAGTTAACTTTCCATTCCTCACTGCAAGTTTTCCCATATTCTTCTCTATCCTGCTCCATCCCATTTCCAAAATATAATCTTTGTCAATTCCATGGCTTTTATATCTAAAATCCCTTATCTTTTCCCAAACCCAGCATAAAAACCAATAAGCCACTTTCTGTATAATCACTTTGTTTATGTTTATTCTTCCACAACTTCATTATTTATATCCTTTGTGCTTTCAGGCATTTACATTCAATTAACAGATGCCTACTATTTTCTATGACTTCCTTACACAACTTCCAGACTAAATCACCAATATTTTTCCATTTATGTGTATATTCCCTTGTTGTTAAGGATCCTGTTCGAGCCTTAAACAGTAAAGTACTTTCCTCGCTATTATCATAAAGTAACTTACACCCAATATTCTGTTTACTTCTATAAATATTTAAACTGTTTTTACTCTCTATACTAGCTTTTCATCTCTCCAACTCCCTATTCTTTATTAATGCATCTATTCTTCTATCCTATTCCTTAACATTATAATACTCAACAATTCTCCTAACACAATCGTTCTACCTTTTGTATACGTATTCTGGCATAAATTCTTTATCTAAATCTTCTGCATATCGCCCTACTTTCCATCTTGTTGCCTCTCCTTTATTCATAACCCAATTAAATACTATTTTGGCTTTCTATTATTATCCATAAACTGCAACCTATCGAACATTTTCATTTTGCTTTTTGCATCTCTCATATGCACGCAGCACTATTTCTGAATCGATACATGTTTTATGTGGAGATATACTTTCGTTATTTACATAAAAATTTTGAAGTGTTAATCACGAGTTACAAAGTAAAATGTGATAATGGGTTTTATAACTTTAAAAATCATCATCAGTCTTCTTCCTGCCGGCATTGCAATTGATAGCTTCACTGACATATATAGTTTGGATTTTTCAAACACTTTAATAGGAGTTTTTTACGATTTAAAATAAAAATTTATGTTAATGGATTGTTGTTTCCTCATGGTTTTCATGTCATAAGTAATCTTAAATTTTTTGTAATGAATAATTAAACTATGTCGGTACCTATCAGGTGCATTCTGCCTGCAGCCGACATCTTGGAGAAGAAAGCAGTAATCTTTTCACTGTATACATTACGTAACAGATCTGTAAACTATTATATATAGGAGAGTATATAAAATGGCAAGTAATATTGTCCTAAATGACACAGATAGAAGATTGTTTCATTATCTTTAGATTGAATTTTTGACGGAAATGTCAATTGGAAAGATTTATCTGAAAAGACTATTTAATTTTTTTTTCCTCACACTGCTTGATAAAATCTCTAAACTCGAGGAAGAATCAAGAAAATCTTTTCTATTAAGAATGGCAATGTCTACGTCATTTATATGCTAATAGTCCTGTAAATGCAGATCATTTTTTGCATCACCTTGGTCACGTAATTCTTCTCAAAGCAAATAATCTTGGTTAATGTTAATGGGGCAGAGCATATTGTTCTAGAAATTCATTCTCAACACGTCTTTCTGACTTTTTAACGCACAAAAAGTGTTTTAATAGCTGATTGCAGATGTAGCCAAACCCGTTAATTGACTGATAGGCGAGAAATAGGCTCTTGTAGTTTAACTACCTTGGTTAAAGTAAAAGCAGATTATTTTTTTTTTAAAAAAAAAAGAATTTATAAAAATTTGTACATTTTTTATTTATAAAGTTGCAAATCAAATTAATCCACTGCGGGAGTCTGTTTAAGAATTTATCAAATATTTTTAGATTATTTCCAGGTAGAGCTATTATTATTATTGCGTTATGAGATTATCTACAAGCATTTCTAAAACTGTAATATGTTTTAATAAAACATATTAAAATTAATGATATTCACATTATTATAATATTAACAACGTCATTATTATACTAAAAAATTGTAGCTATGCTCGAGATGGATCCAAAAGGTTCCTGCGTTGAATGTCAGTGGAGGAAATAATAAAATCTCAATTCCCAATTGACCCAATTTACCAAATGGTTGTGTTTTGCCATCTGATAATCAGATATATATATATAAATATTTTAAAATATGATTTAGAACACACACAACAAAGAATTTTTTTCAGATATCTAAAAAATGTCATCACTATATATCATCATTTTTCAAACATTGTCAGTTCATTGCAGGATGAAGGTTTCTCAAAATTGAACGCATTTTCTCTGATCCATATTCCTTCTAGCAAACTTTTTTACTTTATTTATCCATCTCACATATGATTTTTTTTATAGATCAGGAATGGTCTATTGAAGTGTTTTTTTTAATAATCATCAGGAGTGCATTTAGTAAACAAACTTCTAAAGGTTTATCAGAAAGGAAGTCATATTTCACATTCCGTCATGAATACGTTTAGGGAATTGATATCATTCATTAAATAAATAATAAAATGACATTAAGGAGTTCAGAAGTTTGAGTGCCAGAACTGATATTGATCAGAGGGCCTTACTGTCCAGAATCAAACATTCTCCCAACACACTATACCATATAGGGTATTGTCAATCAGTGATGGATTTGAGAAATGATTCTCTTATTATCAGACAAGGATTATTTAGAAAGTGGTCTTTTTACTTTATGATCAAGTTTGATTTAAGAAAGTAACCTTCTTTGTGTAGATCCATGGAAGCTATTTTCTTTCTTTTGAGGAGTAACAGGTTTAGAGAGTGACCAATAAGAAATGAGCCTAAAAAATCAAAATTTTTATTATATTGTATCAAAGAAGAAATGTTATTGTTGATTAATTAGTAAATTAATATCCAGTCTTGCAACACAATAACAAAATTTACATATATGTGTGTGTTAAACTGCATTTGCTCTTCATTTTAACAATCATAATTTCTTAATAAAGCTATTGTATAACAACCCTTGTGTAAAATGCATGGCAGCAAATGATATTTTACATTCCAATTAAAATTTTATCAGTTTCATAACCTATTAATAGACAGAAAACTATATAATGTACCATTTATTTATATATGGTACAAATATATTGGCATTTGGTAAAAGCTAAAAAAAAAGTAAATTTAGATTTTTTTTATTAGTATAATCTTTTTTAAAAACGTACAGTGAAAGTTAAAATTGTCTTTTGTATTTTTTATGTAATTAAAAATAAAAGTTAAAAATTGGAGAGAACAAAAGACATGCAGATTACTAATCTAGATAAATTAAAAGAATTTCAAAAGTAAAAAGATAAGCTAAAAAAAAATATTTTAGCTAATTAAAGATGGCAGAATTATGCTACAAAAAAAGTAAAGACTTGGTAACGTAAATTTTATAAAGAATGTACGAGATTATCAGCATATATTTTTGATAAACAAAAGGTATGCGCAGAAGTCTGAAAACTGGACCTCTAGTATAAAAGAGGCCAGTTTGATCAGTGTCTTGTTTTGGCTGTCCTTTCTATAATTGGTCCTGGATAGCAAAAGAATATATCCTGGATAACCTGATGCTGAAATAATTTTGCATGTTGGAGTGAACCAGAGCTTTAGCTGACATTGTTACTGCAGATGGACATCAAGAAAACTTTCATGACCAACTGGTAGAATAGATCACAAGATCAACTTATAACCAATGGCCGAGCTCATTCTAACCCAAAAAACTATGTATAGTAATCTACAAGCTTCATGAACTCACTAAACTTACCAGTAAGCTATGACTCATTATTATTCCCAATTGTGGCTAAATTTTCGACAAACCATTTTACAAATATAAGCTTATAATAGAATCCTGATAAAGACTTTAATTTTTGTACTCAAGGAACTTCCTTTTAAAGAACTTTGTACAAGATCTTGGAAATGAATTGTAAGAAGTGAACATTATTGAGTTGCTTTAATTATTTTATTTAACTGTTATTTTTTTTATTAATTGATTCATATTTGGATTAGTGTGTGTTCTCTCCAGTTTATTTAATTAACAACGTTAAATATTTTAATTTGTTAGAATAAAAAAAAATATTTCTAATATCAACCTTTCATTTGTGCATTATTAATAATAGTTATTAATTATTATTAAATTTATTAATAATAGTTTAGTGATATTTAAAAATATAATTTACCTTTGCCAATATGTTTAATAAGTTCCAGGAATAATAATATTTAGGAAATAATTCTAAGTTACGATGTAATCTAATACCAATTCTTTAAAAACATTTTTCTTTTTAATTTGCAAGATGTTATATGATGATTTCAGTGGATTCTTACAGGATTCTGGCACCTTTCAAATAAATTAAAAACTGATTTCATCGATAGCATAAATCGTAACGATTACTAGGTAGAGTTGATCAGGAAATATAGTTATGTTTTTAGAATTAGAAATACAACTTCCTTTTTTTTTTTGCATAACTTGATCAACTCATATTTTATATGTGTAACAGAGACCTAGTCAGATGGAAAAATGTTTCAGTGGTGACCCAACACAAGACTTCAAAACAAACCACAATCTGAGCTCTTAGCCAGAAAATAAATAGTAGTTTTTAAAAAAAAAAAAATTATAGAAAACCCTGATTATACAAATATAAAAATATTTGTTTAATATGACTTACAGAAAGAAAGAAAAAATATTTTTAATATGTCTAAAAAAAAAAAAAACACGATTGTGGCTGATGTAGATGTAAGTCACAAGTATTTGACCAGGTAGGTGGTTACTGAAGAGGGGAAAAAGCATAGCCCCGAATCCATGTACACAGTATATAACATAAGACCATCTTTATATGCCCATCGGTCTATTTCTAGCAGGGATCCCAATAAAGGGGAGGGTGGATCAAGTTGGACCAAGTTGCTGTGAGCCTGTAAGACTCAAAACTATGGGAAATGCTTGTTTGTGCTTATAACTTGGGCTTCTTATCATTTCTACTATGCTTAAGCGGAAAGGACACAGGTGAATGGGGAAATATTTCTCATTCCTGCCATGTTAGACCTGAACATGGGTGTGAAAGCCATACATCACTTGTTGAATGAATCTATGAGATATATCAGCATGCTAAACATGGATATGAATTTAAAACTTAAAAATAAAATTAGTGTAAACACCTATTTTATTCTCATTTCCTGGCCCCAGTGGTATGTACCATTTATTTATATATAATACAAATATATTGGCATTTGGTAAAAGCTAAAAAAAAAAAAGTAAATTTAGATTTTTTTTTATTAGTATAATCTTTTTTAAAAATGTACAGTGAAAGTTAAAATTGTCTTTCATATTTTTTTTATGTAATTAAAAATAAAAGTTCAAAATTGGAGAGAACAAAAGACATGCAGATTACAAATCCAGATAAATTAAAAGAATTTCAAAAGTAAAAAGATAAGCTAAAAGAAAAATATTTTAGCTAATTAAAGATAGCAGATTTATGCTACAAAAAAAATAAAGACTTGGTAAAGTAAATTTTATAAAGAATGTACAAGATTATCAGCATATATTTTTGATAAACAAAAGGTATGCGCAGAAGTCTGAAAAGTGGACCTCTAGTATTAAAGGAAGAGGCCAGTTTGATCAGTGTCTTATTTTGGCTGTCTTTTCTATAATTGGTCCTGGATAGCAAAAGAATATATCCACAATCACCCAATGCTGAAATAATTCTGCATGTTGAAGCGAACCCGTGCTTTAGCTGACATCGTTACTGCAGATGGACATCAAGAAAGCTTTTGTGACCGACTGGTAGAATAGACCACAAGATCAACTTATAACCAATGGCCGAGCTCATTCTAACCCAAAAAACTATGCATAATAATCTACAAGCTTTGTGACCTCACTAAACTTACCAGTAAGCTATGACTCATTATTATTCCCGATTATGACTAAATTGTCAACAAACCATTTTACAAATATAAGCTTATAATAGAATTCCGATAAAGACTTTAATTTTCATACTCAAGGAACTTCCTTTTAAAGAACTTTATACAAGATCTGGGAAATGAATTGTAAGAAGTGAACATTATTGAGTTGCTTTAATTATTTTAACTGTTATTTTTTTATTAATTGCTTCATGTTTGGATTAGTGTGTGTTCTCTCCAGTTTATTTAATTAACAATTTAACATTAAATATTTTAATTTGTTAGAATAACAAAAAATATTCCTAGTATCAACTTTTCATTTGTGCATTATTAATAATAGTTATTAATTATTATTATTATTAATAATAATAGTTTAATGGTATTTAAAAATATAATTTACCTTTGCCAATATGTTTAATAAGTTCCAGGAATAATAATATTTAGGAAATAATTCTAAGTTATGGTGTAATCTAATATCGATTCTTTAAAAACATTTTTCTTTTTAATTTGCGAGATGTTATGTGACGATTTCAGTGGATTCTTACAAGATCCTGGTGCCTTTTAAATAAATTAAAAACTGATTTCATCGATAGAGTAAATCATAACAATTACTAGGTAGAGTTGATCAGGAAATATAGTTATGTTTTTAGAAATAGAAATACAACCTTCTTCTTTTTGCATAACTTGATCAACTCGCATTTTATATGTGTAGCAGAGACCTAGTCAGATGGAAAAACATTTCAATAAGATATTATATATTTTTCTATTTAATAAATTCTTTTGTTTAAACAAATTTTTTACTTAATGAAACATTTTAGAAATCTTTTTATTTTTTATAATAATTGTGAATTTTTTTAGGGCCTAATCATCATCATCATCATCATCATCAGCCATTATCAATCCACTTCAGGATGAAGGTCTCTCCAAGTTCAATCCATTTTCTCTGATCTTTAGCTTCTTTTCTCCACATCACTCCTGCACACTTTTTTATTTCATCAATCCATCTCACATATGGTCTCTTTCTGGGTCTTTCACAATCTCTTGGAATCCCGTTTAAAATTTAAATTGTCCATCTATTATCATTTCTTCTAGCATTATGTCCAACCCAACTCCACTTCAGTCTTTTAATTTTTTCAATGAGGTTCTCTTACCCATTTATTGCATTTTCAATCTCTTTTTGTTATTCCCGACATGCATCTCTCCATATTTCTTTGAGTGGTCTGAAGTCTCTGTATTGTTCTTCTATTAAGTGTCCAAGTCTCAGATCCATAAGTAAGAACTGGTAGAACGCATTTATTAAAAACCTTTTTTTTCAAACACATAGGCATATTTTCTTTTAGTATCAAGTATTTCTATCAAAAGCACTCACCAAGTTTAATTCTATGATTAATTTCATCCATTATGTTTCCAATTGTATTAATAATATGACCAATGTATTTGTAATTGTTAACTTCTTCTAACTCATCATAATTAATCTTTATATTTTGAGAAAATCCATTAAACATTACTTTAATCTTTTTAATGTTTATCTTTAGTCCTACTTTCCTACTTTCATCTGATAACTATTATATATATATATATATAAGTATTATATTATATATCCATATATTTTTAATATTTTTATTCCATACTGTATTTTTGTTTTTTAAACATAAATTTTATTTTTCAAAACTGTATTTGTAAAATTTAAAAAAAATACTTACAAAAAAGTTAATTATTTGTATAAAAGTTAGTGTCTAATTATATATGAGTCTATGCTCTGCTTGTTTGGCACCCTGGTTGAGTAGAAGATTTTGGAAATCAAAGTCAATGGATTGCAGCCCACCTCTGTCACTTTCCGTGTTCGAACAACTTGCAAACTGGTAAGTTTTTAATTAACTACAGCTTATTATTAATTTATGTTTTTACAGTTTTAAATCTAACATTAAACACTAAATTAAAAACATTCTTATAAGTGTTAACTTATTATTACAATTAATTGATAAACAATGTCACAGTTATGAGATATATACTATGATAAGAATAATGTGATATAATAACTAAATATAAAAAAGGATTTTTGTAAAGTAATACTTCTGTATTTTTATCATTTAATTTTAAACCCCCACACGTGCATACTTTGTATAACTAAAATGTTAATAAAATATCACAGATTCTATTTCTACTTATATTTCAACCTACGTTTTTACAAATATATATATACTTACTTTGTTTATCTCTATTCCTAAGTAATTTTTTGTAAGCTTGAATAAATGCAAGTAGACCAAAACTTCTATTGATAAAAGTCATTAAATAGAAACTAGTCAAGAAATTATAACACTAAAATGTAATGTCCATTAATAACTCAAGATCGCAATAAATATTTTTAGAATGAAGTGCACAGAGTAAATATATGTCCCAAAATGCAAATGAAATTAAACTCGTTATCTTCATTATATTTACGTGTATCACAGCTAAGATAAGATTGAAAATGGTTCAAATATAAGCAATAAAGCCAGAGTGGTTTTAACAATGCAGTTTTATGGTAATAAACATGTTGTGGAAAAACAAAAATAAACTGAGGCTCGTTAATCGTAGATACACCAAAAACATTAGGTGTTATATTTTGTTCCATAATAAAAACTCTTGCAATCTTTCAGTATTAAATGGAAGAATGCTAAAAGATCTGAGGTTATAGATAAGTCTTTTATGTGTTATGTGATTGGCTTCATTTGATGTGCAATCTTTTTTTCTAATAAGATATTTAATTATATTTTAATCTCATCTTTCTATTTTTTTCAACAGCAGTAGTTGTTTTAAATTAATTTCAATTTGCTGAAACTTATTTATACAATTCACTAACTCAGGAAGCATTTAATATTTTTGCTTGCCATTCTTGGGCCAAATAAACTTTAGATATTTTTTTACAAATTACAAATAAGTTTAGCCAATGCAGGTAGTCTTCCAGTTATTGAGAAATAAAGAACACATTAACAGATCAATGTGGAATAAACAGATAAGCATTAATGTGTGGACTGTAGAATCAATAAACAGTTGGTTGGTATATGATAGACAGTGTTCTTTTCCAATACTTTTAATAAAAATAATATTATCTATTATTATGATCAAATTTTTTTATTATTTTGAAACTAAGGGTTAATGGTATAAAATTTTTATAAAACATTCTCCAAATTTAAATGAGCTTTCTATATGTTTTAGTTCTAAGGCATTATCATTCTGAGTTACATATGTTAGCATTACAATATTTGATATTACTGTAAGTAGTTTTAATATTTTAAATTATAATAACAATTTGTCTCTTTGTATGTTGACAAAGAAGGTTTTTTTATATTCTACCATAATGTCAATTCTTTCACATTCAAAAACTAACATCAAAATTTATCTGAAAGCAGTTTCAAACTGGAACATCTATAATAGTCATAGGATTGGTTTTGATATTCTAAGCAACTAAAATTTATTATCATTATAACAATTTGTAATTAACCTATTCATTCAGTATATTGAATGTTTACTATAACAATCAAAGGGATTTGAAATTAGGATTTTCACTCTATATTCATTTCCCATTCCATCTCAAATACCAATACACATGTGAAAAGATAACTGATCTTCAATATATGTATTTTGTGGAGGACCAACACTTACTAGTTAACCAGATCATAATGTCCAAACATATATACAATCAATGCTCAACTTATATTAAGGTAAATTTCTTTAAATTTTAATGAACAGGCTTTAATCTTCTCACCCTTCCAATAATTCAACTATCTATTTCATTAAAAAACCAACAACTAAACACTCAAAGCTTTAAATTGTAGTCATACCCATGTAGACATTACATCAATCTAACCCCTCACATAATCAGACCATTATGTATTCATTTTTATTTATGTAAACCAAGTACCGGTTGTATATATTTATGGGAGATTATGATCTAACCCAACTGATGGGTTCTGGATCTCTATGAAATATGTATATTGGGGTTCATTTATTTTTTTACATGTATGTGGTCATATGTATCAGTTATTTGAGATAGAATGGAGGATGAGTATAGACTGAAAATTCTAAATTCAAATCATTTTATTTACTATTTATTATATCAATTTATTTGTTCATTTAAATGTGGTTGTAACTTAAGTGACATTTTCTCTTGTTATATTTATTAGAACTATTAAAATAGTAACAATTAATTGTCTGAGTAACTTTTCAGATTTAATGGCAGTTATGAAATACATATAAAACAGGTTTTTGGTGTTGCACATTTTAGTCAAAATCAGTAAATGCAATTCAATCATAGTAACGCAGATTGTAAACTAAGTTAAATAATGGACATTCAGTGGCAAAATATTTTCTTGAATGGTTTGGTACAATAATAAAATGATGGATGTCGAAGTTATGATCCATAGATTGCCGCTTTATTCCACCAAATCCAATGTTTGAATGTTGGGTAGCAACTATAAATTTAATGTTATGAAATGATTAGAATATTTTATAAACCAAAATGCTTTTAATTTTACATCTCCAATAATTATTCTCTGTGCAAATAATATCCATAAGTTTGATTCACAAGAATGATCACACACAACACATTGATGATGAATAGACATGCAAAATTAAGAAATCTTTATTTATAAAGTTTTTTAATATTGTTATTAACACTGAAACATTTACAATTCCATATTTTATTTAGTGTGTAATTTGTATTATTGTTGCTAATTTTCAATTACTGGATTTGACAACGAGACAATGCATTGAAGGTCATTTCAACCTAAAACTTTAAAGATAATTATTTCAGAGCCACCACTAATTCTGCTAAAATCTGTCAGAATTAAATATTATAAAATAATCAGTATGACAAACAGTATAGCAATTTAGTCTGCACGGGCTCTATTATTTAGTATATTATTTTCATATATATAATAAATGGCTTTTGGTTAGAATACTAAAGTCAATTTCTACTCCTAATGGAGATGATGAACGTAAGTTAAGGAAATTAAGTGTTTTTTTTTTACTTGGCATATTTCAAACTTTGTTTGTACAACTAATATAAATAATCAAAGCATTCTTTCATTTTAAGTTTTTTAGCACAAAATAATAAAACAATTATTCGGACAGTTAAAACTTACATTACGTTCATAATAACTTTTTTGTTTTTATTATCATCAGATCTATTGAATAATTTCTATTAATTAGATAAAATTTAAGGTTAAATTAAATAAAATAATGTTATATTATTATTATTTTTAACATTTTTTAAATGTGAAATAGTATTTGCAAATGCTTCTAGAAGCAGCTCTTTTTATTTTCCTGCAGAGCCATCTATTGTAAGCTTAAATAATCAATCAATGGTTTCTAGATACCTATGCAGTTATATGCATATTCAAAAATTCCTTAATGTTTGAAATATAATCAATAGATGGATCTGAAATAAAGTAACAAGAATTGATCTAAACAATATTTTATACGTAAGCATCTGACATCATTAATATTAATAAATAACAGTAATTTTTTATAACACATGCACATGTATCTATCATTTCATCAGTTTATTTTTGATATAAAAATTAAGGTTTGCATGTAATCTTATATGAAATTCATAAAATGTTTTATATGTTAGCAACTCAATAGTATTTAGTTTAGGTGACACAATCAGTGATTGATTTCTTATCTAAAATTTGAGTAATTGTTTTAATATATTTTGTATACCATGTGTATCTTTTATTAAACTATTTAATGCAGTAATTTCAATCTGCCTTGCATGTAAAAAGAATTTTAATAGATTTGTTTTCATCTATTACTTATTTTTATAAGTAACTTTGATTATTCCATTGGAAAATTCTATACCTAATTTTACCTCTGATTTTTTTTATCCTTATGATGATACCTAGTCATTTAAAGTAGGGATTGTTGAGAGGGTTTCCCACTAGAGTTTAGATATAAAAGATAGGTACTTTCTGGTACCAGACCACTGCCTTTTTTCATCTGTTCATGGTATATAAAAGCATTACTCTGAGAAATGTATTTGCCTGTAAACATTTTCACATTTGTAAATAATCTCACAAAATTTAAATTAGATATATTTTATGATTACATCTATTTTATTTTCAATGACAATTTCTACATCTAGTTTGCATACTAGAGTTTGACTATGATACAAATGGTTGTCTTTTTTATCCTTACAGATATATCTATTTCATTTGATTCTGTATCATTTTCATTTTATTTTAAATTAAATCCTTTGATTTTCTTTGAAAAATATTTTTTGTAATGTTACCATTTTTAATCTATTCCAATTGCTTTGTTTATTTATGTAATTTTTTCCTTCGTTTTATATTTGTATTCATTCCTTATACAATTTCTTTTGTTTTTCTGTTACACCAACACTATTAAATTCATGTATAAAGCAAACAATAATTATCAATGAGTGTATATTATCCTTTTATTTTATTTCATGTATATCTGTCATCATTGTTGTAAATTATTATAATTTATCTCAACTGCAGGAATTTTTACCAATCGTATGAAATTTAATTTAAAAAGGGTTAAAGTAATTTAATAGTTACTAATAGTAGGATTTTAATTCTAATTAAAATCCCCACATATTAGCAGTATTGGTAATTAATTAAAAGTTAATGGACAGAATGAACAACTTCTTTGCAAAGTTAAACATACTCTTTCATACTTGCACAACATAGGCTTTTGTTTATAGCATAAAAGCAAAAAGCATGCTTACATTCAATTTGTTTTCTATTTATCTTTTTTTGAAAAATTTTTAAATATTTGTTTTTTAACAAAATGCCATATTTGCACTTAGATTTTTAAATATATTAACTTTTTAACAAAAAATGAATCAATTAAAAGATTCCTGTGACAACAGCAAATACCAACTATAAATAACTTTAAACAAGGCAAAACTCTCCATTCAGTAGTGCCACCCTGTGCCAACCAGAGTAATCAATGGATGTGAGAAGGCTTGTGCAGAAGGCTTGGAGATTTTTGCATTGTTTAATAACAATTATGTGCTAGTATAAGAGATGGTGATTATGTGATATAAATAACTTTCTTAATAGTTTTTTTTTTTTTTATGTAAACTTTTGTAATTAAAACTTGAATTTTAATATTTCAAAAAAATGTTTTTATTATTTGAATTTATGCTTTAATGAAATAAATAATTTTCAGAGACTAATTTTTTTGTTAAATTTTTTTAGCATGAAGGCTTAAATTAAGCTTTTGTTTTTATTAATTACTTCTGCTTATTTTTTTTATTTAATTTATGAAGAAGCTATTTTATTTTTTAGATTAATTTCATTTTTTGAATATATGCTTTGAATGAAATTTGTAAGGAAAAAAAACAAAGGTAAAGATAAAATAAGAATATGTTTTTGGTTATTAAAAAATATAATAAAAAATGCAGAAAAAAAAGATTAATTAATACTTAAAAGTGTGTCAAAAAAAAAAACTTCACAAGATTAAAATTATTGGGCAGACATTTATTTACTAAAGATTCAATGACATTTCCAACAGATCATTTTATAATTCATTGTTTTGTCTGTACTTCTGTATTTATTGCATTTTAGCTAAGAGTTTTGGATCTATGAAGTTCTCTAAAAATGATATTAATCATATAAGTTTCTCAAAGGCTTATGTATTACCGGGCCACTTTTAATGGCAAATTGAACCCATAGTTTTATTTGATGCATTCGATTGTAATGTTCTTTTTTTAAAAAATGTATTCAACTGAGAATTTGGTCCTAAAATTTTATCACTAGGTCTTCCATTCAACCACTACCCTAAAGTAGACAGATTTAATGTTCTTAGATGTTCTGTTTTTGAGTTTGCAAGAATAATGGAAATTTTATAATTGTTACACAAACTCCTGTCATGGTTATATGTTTTTGTTATGATTATTTATCACAATACAATACTTTTAATAAGATTTAAAATAATGTAGAATAATCATTTATGAATAAAGAAAAGTCACATTTTCCCCCATCACAATATCTAATCCTTTAAATATCTTCCTTTTAAAATTTAAATTTTGATTACTTTTTTTTTTCTCAAATTTATTAACAGGTTTTTTTTTTTCAAACAAACAAATAAAATAGTTTTTTATCTAGTTTTTAAACACTACCTTTATTCATACATTATATTAAGAGTAGTCCCTTATAACCATATGTGATCATTCTCACTTCAAATAAAAAACAGATTCTAATGGCTTAAAAAATAAAATTTGAATCCAAATTTGCTATGTGTAGTTTAAGTACAGAAATATGACTGCATAAAAATAATCTCATTCTCATAATTAATACAAGAAAATAATCAATGGCATGAGAGGTTCGTCACCAGGCTTTTTATTAACTTAAATGATTGAAGACAATAAACTAAAAGCGCATAAAAAAGATTTTTTAATATTTAATTTTAATTATGCCATAAAATATGTATTGTTAAAAAATAAAATCTTATTATAGTAAATTAACATTCGATGTCTTCATTGTAGAAATTTTTCAATTACAGAAATTTATCAACTGACAAGGAGATTAAAAATGATAGTGAAATAAAACTGCAAAGAAAATATTGACATTTACTGACTGTAGATCTTTTATGAGACTTCAGGAATAGTGTCAGAATCCTACTAAATTCAAAAGTGGTACTTTTTTATATGATGACTCCAATATTTTGAATAGTTGCAAAGAGTATTTTCATCATATTCTGAACAATCTTACAAAAATTTGTGGTGATATAACCATTTTATTTATTCATTTAGATATGGACAAAAATACAGCTCTTTGTAAAATAATGTTTTTACTGTTCCACTTTTTATAATAAAAAAATAAATAAAAGTGCAGTAATTATTATTATTATTATTATTATTATTATTATTATTATTATTATTATTATTATTATTATTATTATTATTATTATTATTATTATTATTATTATTATTATTATTATTATTATTATTATTATTATTATTATTATTATTATTATTATTATTATTATTATTATTATTATTATTATTATTATTATTATTATTATTATTATTATTATTATTATTATTATTATTATTATTATTATTATTATTATTATTATTATTATTGTTGTTGTTGTTATTGTTGTTGTTGGTGTTGGTGTTATTATTATTATTATTATTATCATCATCATCATCATTATTATCTACTGCAGTAAAAGTTCTTTTAAGAATTCTGCTAAATAGATTACTACCAGTCATAGATACTGACTCAATCACTGGATTTTAGAGAATCAAGATATAGATGTGTTTTGTTGCCATGCAAATGCAAAAAATTATCAGAAAGAAAAGATTGATTTACATTGCTTTTATAGATTTGATAAAAGCATTTGATTCAATTAAACTAATTTATGACATTATTTAAAATTGCTTATTTAATAAAGTTTATTTATGATGTGCAGATTCTACATAATGTAATGAAAGGGTGTGTTATTATTACATGTGAAAAATTTGAGATTTGAAAGAAAAACTGGTGTTAAACAAAAATGTATGTTTACTCCATTTTATTTAATTTTTATAAAAGTAGTCTTTGGAACTGTTTATAGGAAGCATAATGTCAAGATGTGATATAGATTTGTTGGTGGAATTTTTAATTTGAATCAATTAAAAGTGAAAACAAAAACATCTTTTTGTATTCTTTATTTATAGTATATTGATGATTGTGCTACTTCAAAATATGATCTACAGAAAGTTCTTAATATTTTAAATGCAGTATGTAAAGACTAATAATTAATGGTCAAAAAACTCAAGTTCTTTGTCAGCTATAGTGGAACAAAAATCATCATTAACTTTTTTTTTGGATGACTATCACTTGGATAATATAAACCAATGTAAATATCTTAGTAATTTTATAAATGGAAAAATAGACTTAAATTCTGAGGTGCAAAACAGACTCAAGTATCCTGATGCTGCATTTAACAAGTCAAAAGATTTGATACTTAATTACAGAGACATAATTACTGCCACTAAACTATCTGTATACAAAGTTATTTTACGTAATTTATTAATGTTATATATAGAACTCGTAAAACAAACTCTTAACAACTTTTTTGAATACCCCCAACCTCAGACCGGTTTCTGCTACTGGCATTCTCATTTAGGTGCTAGGATATTCAATCATTAGATTAAAAATACCAGGACAAACCCAGAACTTTATCTAATGTATAACTATTAAGTAGAAACTCTGAAATTTTCAGACATCCATATGTCTTTCAATCCAGCTATCTAACTTAAATTTCAGAGTTTCTATTTAATAGTTATACATTAGATAAAGTACTGGGTTTGTCCTGGTATTTTTAATCTAATGATTGAATATTCTAGGGCCTCACTGAGGATGCCTATAGCAGAAACTGGTCTGAGGTTGAGGGTATTCTACAAAGCCTGTTAAGAGTTTGTTTTGCAACATTTGTGAACACAAGCTTTATTAAATTAAGTCATGTGACATCTGACTTGATTTTTTTTTTTTAATTTTACGTACTTTATTGTACAGAAGTGAGATTTGAACACCCTATTAATGCAACATAGTCATTACAAAATATTATTTAAGGATACATCATTATTAAAAATATAATGGCAAATCCACAATTGTAAAATTACATTTTTACTGGATTGAATATGTAAAATTAATTAACAAGACCAAATTTTTTTTACCAGGATGTTTTAGAGTAAATTAAGCATAGTTTTCATGAGAAAGGTAGACTTCATTTACATTATAAGATGTATCTCAAAAATTTTTTAAAGAAGTATAATGCCAATTATTTTTATTGAAAAGATATTGCAGAAGGTATACTACATTGGAGCACTACAATTAGAGAAGTCAAAAACAGGAAAACTCTCTATATAGTAGTGCCACTCAGTGCAAGCCAGAGTAATCAATGTATGCAAGGTTTGTGCATAAAATCCCTATCTATTGCATACTAATCCAATATCCCCAGACTAGTTTCCAGCTTGTGGCTTTTATCAGTGAGGAGTTTTACCTGTTTTAAAAGCTTGAGCAAGCATAAGAAATAATGATTATGTGATGTTTAGTGGTTTAATTAGACATAGTGTTGAAATATTTTAGAAAGATTAGTTTTTTGCAAATGAAGCTAAAAGACAGTATCACAATATATCAAATAAACATACATGTTTTACATATGGACATTGTGGTTGCCAAATTGTTGGTACAGTAATCACAAAACTCATTTGTATAGTGTTTTTTTTTATCTTTTCGCTCCTTGGAGTTGAAATGATCATATTCATTTATGAAGAAATGCTTTTGATGATGAATTCAATATTAAAATTGGAATTTAAATACTAGATATAATAATATAAATATTTCAATGAACATTTATTTAAGAACTTGTAGATATGTTTTAGATAAAGTTATTTTCTGTACATTTCCAAACCTTGGTTCTTTCAAACAGAATGACTTTTCTTAGAAATTGACTTATCATGTCTCAAGATTTGATTCATAAAGTAGTATAAATAATTCACTATTTTAAAAAAATAAATAAAACACTTTTACTGTAAAATAATAAACACTGCTTTAACTTTTCAAAACAATGAATCACGCAACCAAATACTACAATTTAATCTCAATTGTTTATGCTCTTGCTGAATTAATTCAATAAATTTGTATTAATTAAATAAAATATTAAAAATTATAGATGAATAATTTAAATATAATAATACATTATTATTATTTAATGTAAAATAATATAATTCATCAATAAAAATATAATTAATTTACATACACACACATATTTTTAATACATGCGTTGTTCATTGTTTGTCTGAGGATTTGTGATGATGATAATTTATATGTGATAATATATTGGAGTATTTCCATCATCTATTATTACATGTTGAATGTCTAAAAAAAATTAATCTTTATTTAAACTTTTCAAAATATAAACAATTGTTAATAATAACATATCAGTTAGTAGATAACACACGTTAGTAGACAACACAGGTAAGTAAATTAGACAAAGTAATATCTAAAGTTAAGCATAGCAACAGTTTTGTCTACTAACCTGTGTTATCTACTAATTTGCAGTATTATTATTAATAGCTGTTTCTATTTAGAAAAGTTTAAAATTTAAATTTTTCTAGACATTCAACATTTAATGATAGATGATGGAAATAATCGAACATATTATCACCTGGCTTATTTATTATTTCAATCTAATTATCAAAAAGTCTTTCAATATTTACTAAACATATATTAGATAATAGAGAAATGACTTTTAATACTTTCTATAAGTTAATAGACATTTTAGTATTAATGTAATAAATGAAAGAAAAGCACTGCTTGGAAATATAATATTTAGATTTTGCATTGCTTAATTATATAGTTTTCCGTAACTATAATCTATAATCACTTATCTATAATAAAACAAAATACTGAATATTTAAATTTGCTATGGCAAAAATAATTATATGATTTTCAAACATCGTCTTTAATTAAAATGTAAAAATATTTTTTTTTTTGCACGTCGAAAATAAAATAAAATCTATGATAAAACATATATCTATGTTTTATTACTATATATATATTTATGTTTAAATATTTTAAAATTCTGAATTTATTTTAAATATTTGAAAGAAAAAAAATCTGAGAACTTTATTTCAACTTAGAAAATTATTAATAAAATGCCAGTTAATCAAAACTAACCAAATCATATTTCAATTAATATAACAATAATGTAAACTAAGTGAAACGGTAATCAATTTGTGGTAAAATTAATTTTAAAAAATCCAATTAATTATTAATTAACATCAATGAATTAACATATAATAATATTGCTCTAAGCTATTTTCTGCATTATAAATATATATATATATATAAATAGAAGGTAAAATAGTCTTAAATAGTCCATTCCCAGTAAAATCTTCTCCAGCATAACTTTACAAAGCAACAATAGATAAGATATTACTAAGTTAACAATAATATCAAATAATTAGTTGTTAGGGAGGTTATGTGACATTTGAGCTTTTACTTAAGAACAAATCTGTCACTTTATCATTATACTAACTACACAAAGCATTAGACTACTATTGTCAGTTGGTAAGCTTTTAGGTGTTTTTCTTCTTTTGTTTTATCCTTTAGTTAAGAATAGATAGAACTTTATTTTTTGACAAATAATTGGACATCTAGCTAAGTTGATTATACTTTGAATATCTAAAAAAAATTGAGTTTACACACATGTAAATTTAATCCTTAGAGCAAACGATTGGATACACTTAAAATGAATATTAAGTACCTTCAGCATTTAATGTCTGATAGCCTAGATCTTATTATCATGAGGGTAATTATATTTATTATTTTTGTACTAAATGAATTGCCAAATTCAAACACACTTTATTTTGTTGCTGTACTCTTAGAGATACATTTATGTTGTGATTATAGAAATAAATAACACGATGTTAGGTTCAGTTTAAAAGTTATAATCTCTAACTTGATGGATATATAATTTCATATCAATATAAATACTTGACATTATATCTGTACAATGTTTGGATTTGATTGGCTATCTATGATAGGATTTGATTTTCTAGATAGAAATACCACCAGAAAAAGATTTGTTGGAATCAAACACATGTTATAGTGAAGGTATTGTATATTTCTTTTTTGCATTAGTATGTGATTATTTATCTTGAGAGTTGTTGTTTTTTTTTTTTGGGGGGGGGGGGATTTTTATTGGTGCATCCTTTATCATATTTACACCATATTGCAAACACTCATCAGGGCAGAAAATTAGATCATTGTTTTTCATTAATCATCAAGCAACTAGATTCCATAGTCATATTGCTAGCTTGGAACTCCTCTATTACACCATTCTTTTATAAGACCGATGGGTTTTTTTTTTCATTTTTCATTTATGTAAGAGTGGATAATTGTTGTATTGCAGATATGTGTACAAGTTTTTTTTAGTTTTTATTCATGCAACCTTAATCTTTATTCCAACATATTGCAAACATCAGTCAGCAAAAGAACTCACACCTATCCTCTCTCACTATGCATGTATTTCATGAACAATCTCCTTCATTGGCTGAGTGAGAAGTATCAAATACTTGAATCTTCGTTCCTTGTTGACAGTTCAACATTCCTCCATATACCACTCTCTTGAAAAGTAAAAACAACCATAACAAGCAATTAAAACTGGAAATAATTTGTTGTCTAGTTACATCATAAGTAAAATTTTATCTAGATCATTACACAAAATAATCTTCATTATATATTTCAATATTTATATATGTAAATCAATAAAATCCTTAATTAATATTTATATATTAATGTTAACTTACTTTGCTCTATATATAAATGACTATATTTGATGGGAAAAACCAATAATCTGTACTAGATACATATTTCTGCCATAACTGATATTAATTACAAATTTGGAAAACAATTCCAATGGCATCCATAATTAACCAATTTTTATTTAGTTTTATTTAGACAACATTGCAATGTTCAATTTGATATTAATCATCTTAACTAAAATATCAAACTGAATTTGTGATATTTAAATAGAAATTGAGTAATTTTGTTTGATGGGATAACAAATAGTTTCCCAAACAGCTGATGACATAATTTATGATAGAAATATGTATCCAGCATAGATTAATTAATTTTTTAAAATTAAAAATGGACAATTAAAAGATTGTAAAATTTCTACTGAAAGCACAAAATATATGATTATTATGTACTTATATAGTATTTAATTATTATTAAATGACATATATGTCTTGATCAACAAAATCTAATGCTGTTGAAAAACCTTTCAGCATCACCACTATACTAGTTTGATCAAGCAATGCAAAATGAGCAATAAATATTTATAATAGATGCCCTCATTGAGTGTAAGGATTAGCAAACCTATTAAATATTTTGAACAATGGTGACTCTAATAAAATCCAGAGGGAAATACAGCCTCCTTTATATATAGCTAATGCAAACTTTCATTGGGAGAGCTCTTACATATTTTAAAGTTTGTGCATTTCCCATTGACTGAGCAATGTAGTACAGAGAGAGTTCTGAAATGTTTCTTTATGGTGTTTGGTTTCATGGGTTAAGACCAGTGATTAGATGTGAAATGTTTCTCAATGGTGTTTGGTTTCATGGGTTAAGACCAGTGATTAGATATGTATATATTTCAATGTTAGAAATTTAACATTTTTCTGTATATTTTTATAAATAATTTTTAGCTTTGATGTAAGAACACAAAGTACTAATTATAAACAAGAACTGCGAGTTGAAATTATATAATATACCAATGATATTCAACTGAAATATTTCAAGCCAAAAGTTCACATATATATAGCCAAAATTGATCATTCTAAACTACAAAGCATTACAAATTAAGATTGTTGGTTATTTTTCCTTGAGTATTGTATCAATAATTTTAGGAATTCCATCTTTATTGTTAAAAAGAGTTTTTGACAATAGTTTGAGATTCACTTTGAGATTGTTGATTGTTATTGATATTTGTATTGTCAAATTGCTGACTGGTTTTTAATAATATATATATATATACATATGTGTGTATTAATGAATATTATGGTATAATTTATCCTCCTTTTCAAATAGGCTCTTTTTCTGATAGGTGGAGCATAGTCAATACATTTAATAATCCCATAACTATTGCTAAACTGTTATCCAGCTAATATTAGTTGAAGAATAAAATGATAATGAAAAACTGTTCAAACTCTCATCTGAAAATTGGCATTTCTGGTGAATAATATCTTATCTTGGTTAGCTGATACTCCTTATAATGTAGATAGGGTCTAAAGCTTCCACAAACCCATGCTCAAGTTTACCAAACAAACGTTCCTTTAGAACATCTTCCATTTTACATATTCAATCCAGTAAATGCTTGATTTGCTAAAAGTGGATTAAATCGTATCATATCCAGAAATCTGAAAGACATATTGATTGGTTTTATGATTTTGCCAAAGTATTTTTAAAATTTTACAGAGCATTGTTAAATGAAACTTTTCTAATGACTTGATATACTGCACTATCAGGGTGCCCATGTTTCATTTCCATACAATAAATTAGATGAAATAATAGCTCTATATGCAGATAGTTTAATGACAGTAATTATTTTCATCTTTTAAAATCAGTCAAAAGTTGCAGCAGGGCATTGGAGTCTGTGTTGAACCTCAACATCTAAGCCATATTTTTTATTAAAAAACTATCAAAGTATTTAAACTAAATGAATTCTTTTTACAGTACAAGCTTTTTCATACCTGCACTGATTTGCATTTTCAAGTTGATAACCATAAACTAAAAAAGGTTGAATTCAAAATATTAAGACCAATCGGTAAATTGTCTTTTGAATTGATGAAAACAGCATACTGTAAATTTAGAATCCGATTTTGTTTTTAATCAATTCAAATTTAAAATTCCACCATCAGACCTATACAGTCAGTACCTTGATCACTGTTGGCTTAAACTGCCACTATATCCCCAATACACAGGCTAACAAAGTACAGAAACAGATTCACTATTTAATTAATATTTCAGACCGATTTTTTTAAAAGTATTACAATATAATTCTTAAAATAAAAATCGCATTTTATTGTTATTTCAATTCACTTGTAAATTGGAACTTCTTATTCTCTGTACTTAATCAAATGCTTTCAAATCATGCACACTTTGTTACAGCTATTAAAAACTATCTTAACAATAGAATGATTAGACTAAAAAATTACATGAGACTCTCTCAACCCTTTAAACCAAGTAGAGGTATCCCACAAGGCTCCCCACTTGCATCATTACTTTTTGTGATATGCATAGACCCCTTGATTAAGGATATAGAGCAATGCATAGATGGTATTTTTCTTCCACACCTAGGCACATCTGTTAAGATCATTTCATATGGTGATGACGTTTTGATAATATTCAGGGACCTGCAAAATATACCTATGATACTTCATAAACTTAAGAAATTTGAAACTATAACAGGATCCACAATACAAATAAACAAATCATCCTTATGGCAAATTGCTACCGGTCGCAGTCTTCCCTCACACTTTACAGGTTCATTTTCTTCATTTCTTGGCATACCTATTAATCTCTCAAAAACACAACTAAGTCATCACTTAAATCTTCTTGCCATAGACAAATTTAATAAAAAAATAAAGTGCTTCAACTCATGATTACTGTACCCTATAATAAAAGTTTGTATCATCAATGCCATTCTAGGAGATATTCTTGCCTATTACAGCCCTTGGATGCATCTTCAAAAAAAAACTATTAAATATTTTATGAGTATAGCAAAAAAATATATATGGGGATCAACATCACATCTTCTATCAATAGAAAATACCTGTTTTCCAATATGCAAGGGTGAGCTTAACCTAATAGCTCCTCAATCATTCACCTCCTACATTAGAGCTAAGATGTACATCGTTTCCACTACTAATCCCTTTTTAAGGACAACTTCTCCACCTCTACTTCTGCTTGCTATTACTCCATATGCGAATCGCCACTTTTTCACTGATCATGCCATTGAGCATGCTGATTTACTGGACAATTATAACATTAATACTCTAATTGGTTTGTCATACAAAGATCTAAAAAAAATTAATTATCCCGATAGACAACTTTAGTCAACACTATCTACTGCAAGAACACTGACTAAATTTCAAAATTTGTATGTGCCTCACTCATGGTTAAAATTCCTGTATTATCTGCTACTTGATATAATATCAATAAAGTTATTTCTCATAAATCGATTTAAACTAAACATTGATCCTACTTGTATACTATGCAATTTGTTCCCGGAAAATTCATCACATATCTTTGGGACATGTCCATTCTTTTCAACCTGACGTCGCTTTGTATTCCACAAAGACACAATTAATTTAAAAAATATCCTAATAAATAATATAAAGAAATTAAAACCATTCAATGCCCTTGTAACCGTTCATACTCTAAGAACAATATGGCTTGCCCCTTGTGCTGTAATATTTGATAACAAAAAATACAATGTACTTTTAAAAAAATAACAAAAAATGGTATAACATTTATCTTTATGCTCAGAAATATATACCTAGTAATGTCACAAGGAAAATATGGCAAAGCAATGTATTCCTTAGTTTCTCATTAATGCCATGATAGTAATAATCTTGTTTTAAATCATAATATTCTAAAAACATCCTAAGAAATTAAAAATTAAAAAAAAAAATGTAAAAAGCTCTTAATGTAAATATACTAATTCTTATAAATATTTTGTTACTAATAAAGTTAAAAAAAAAAATGATGAAAAGAAAAAAAATATATATACTGTTTTTAATTTTTAAATAATATTTTTTTTAATATTATTGTAAAATAAATTTAAATTTCTGAGCGCTTATCAGCGATCTGCATTCCTTGCAGATTTATTAACCTAAAAATAAATACTAACTTCATAAAACTTGAATAATTAAATTATAAAAATGACGAATGGATAAACAAGCGAACAGCTAATACGATTATCTCGATTACAAGACTAAAAACAAATAACGTATAATCCAAATGTTTGTCTCACTTTTATAATTACATTTTGGATTTATTCGTCAAATAAATCAATACTGTCAATTCAAACACGCACACGAACAAAACAGTAGTAAAACAAAAAAGTCTACATTTAAAAAAAAAAAGAAAAAAGAAATGTAAAATTTTAAATAAAAAGTAGAGTAATATAATATATGGTTTTATGGTATATTCCATGATACAATATCCTACATATTACTTTGTAGGATTTTAAATTCAGAAGAATAATAGATGAAAAATTTAAAAGACAGGGATTTTTTTTTTATGTTTAACAGGACAATAGCTAATGAAATTAACTATTAGTAGTTAAATCATAGATAGCACTTAGTCGATGTGCAGCAAACGAAAACAGAAAAATGATCAATACAGCAACTTAATGAATAGTACGTACGTATATTTTAAATACTTTTCAGTATTTGCAAAAATATTTCTCTAGAGATCTTTATTTTTCTATTAATTTCTATTGCATAGATAGATAGATAGATAGATAGATAGATAGATAGATAGATAGATAGATAGATAGATAGATAGATAGATAGATAGATAGATAGATAGATAGATAGATAGATAGATAGATAGATAGATAGATAGATAGATAGATAGATAGATAGATAGTAGATAGATAGATAGATAGATAGATAGATAGATAGATAGATAGATAGATAGATAGATAGATAGATAGATAGATAGATAGATAGATAGATAGATAGATAGATAGATAGATAGATAGATAGATAGATAGATAGATAGATAGATAGATAGATAGATAGATAGATAGATAGATAGATAGATAGATAGATAGATAGATAGATAGATAGATAGATAGATAGATAGATTGTGATGAACCAGCACTCATCAGTTGGCCGAGATCACAATCTCTTACATATACTTTCATCATTTGTTTAGAATTTTACAGATGTCATTCCTGAAAAAGTTTTAATATAAATTTATTTTTAGCCAGTTTTCTAATGTTATACAATTTTTTATTTATTACTAGACAGTACTTAATTATATATATATAACACTCTCTTATATAAAGAATGTACAGCTCACAAGCAAATCACCCAAGTCAATTTGAATGGGATCTCCACATTCCAATGTCACATGATCAACAACCTTTTTTTTATATAGCCTGCTAAGATTAGTTAGATACATGAGACTTTATCATACTCTAATTATTAATTGCAAAATAATGACAAATGCTAAAAATAATGAGACACTACAATTTATTTATGTATATACATTATTATAACACACACGATAGCATATATTGACGGGCTTCTCAGTATATAAACAAATTAGTATGATTAGTTATTTATGGGATTCAATAATTAGGTTTAGGCACAGATCATATTCAATGTAATACATTTTTAACTGTTTCTGAACAGATATAAGCTGGCCACATAGACCAACAATCACAACTATTTCTAATTTCAGTTTTAAGATTTAATAAACCTACAACTTGGGGATATGTTGAATTTATTAACTATTTAAAGAACTGAACTACCATAAATACTTTCAGGCTGTAATGCAGGTATGTAACTAAATTTGGTACTTCAGTATTATTCAACTGATGACGTTTAATACTTACTGATTTTCCTTCCGATAAACATTGTCGATGATAACATGACAACATTGTCATGGCAACTAAGACAACATGATTAATCTAATTTTTGGATTTTTTTTACCCATGAGATTTAAAAATCGGAGAGAGCTTTGGGAAATTTTGTCATTTGTCTGTCTTTTGTGATTTTGCTAGTAGTCCACTGCAGTGGACGCTATTTGTAAGTAATTTTCATTTTTGTTTCTAATAAATAATGTCATTTTGATGTATATTATTTCGTAAATTCTTCTGCAATTATAAAAAGTACAATTAATTAATTTTATTTTTTATTTCTGAATTATATTATACAGAAATTTTTTTTTTAAAATTCATCCACAATTATAAAAATTACAGCTATGAGAGTAATACAATGCCTGGCATTGTCGGTGATTTTGTAAATCATAATATAGGTTTTTTTAAGACTAGAGCAATGTATTGACCATGCCTTCGACCTGTCAAAGACATTGGAGGCCCCACCAATTTCATCACTACATGCTGTATTTTATAATTGAGCATAATATTGACCGTGCCTTTGGCCTGTCAAAGACATCGGAGGTCCCCACCCAATTCTAGCGCTATGCATTGACTTTTCTAATTTTCAGTCAAAAAATGAGACACATTTTTAAATTGTTTGTTTTATACATTTTTAACATGAATAATTGAGTTAAATACCATCAGAAATGTTGTAAAGATAAGATAATTTTTTATGCAAGTACATTTTTTTGATTTTTTTTTATAAAAACTCATAATATAGAGTTCGTTTTAAGTTATTGTCCAGGTTGCCATTAATAATGCCAAATAATTGGGAAAAGTGTTCTTTATTTGTCTATTTATTTTAAATTTACAAAAAAAAATTTGTACAATAATAAAATTTACACTTAGTTACTTTCAATTTCTAAATTATCAAACTTACACTTAATTATTTTTAATTTCTAAATTATTTTGACACATGCATGTACATTTTTTTAAATTTTTTTTCCAACCAATGACGTATTACCCTGAAACCATATCAGTCTGATCCTGCTATCTTTAATGTGCCGGATCCATGTGATTTGTGGACAAATTTTAGCGATTGCATTTGTCCACAAATCACTTGGAGACATTATCTTAAAGATCTGAAGATCAGACTGATATGGCTTCAGGGTAATATGTCATCGGTTGGAAAATACTAAAGAACCCTAAAGTCTATATAAGAAAATGTAAGGCATGGGAAAATAACATTTGTGTTACATTATTTATGGATAAATAAATACATGTGAGCTAGAAACATGCTATATGATAGGAATTTGCATCTATCGCATACTATTGTAAAGGTATTTGGCATAAGAAAGATTGGCAGTCACAAACAATATTATCTAAGAGGTATTAAAAAAAACAAAGCAGATGATATATGGTAGGAATGTCTGTCTATAACATACCACTGCCCTAAGTAAGATAATGACTGCATGTCACCAGAAATCACAATGATATCACAATCATTTATGAATAAATCTCATATATAAACAAAAGAGTAAAAAATAAATTTATAAACATTCACTTATATCAATACATCCAAATTACCCTTCCCCAGAAACTGTAAACTATTAAAAGATAAAAAGAGAATTTTAATTTTTTCTATTATTTTTATATTAACATTTTCCAAATATTTTTCAATCACTATATGATTGAAATTATGCTTCAGCCTTCTGGATTTCATATTTATACATCAATCACACATTGGGCACCATCTTGTAAAAAAAATATACTCTGTAAGTAACAAAATGTACAGCTCACATGCAAATCACCCAAAGACAATTTGCATAGGATTTCCATATTCTGATGTCACATGATTAATAATCTTTTTTTTTATAGTGTGCTAAGGTCAGCTAGATATATGAGATTCTATCATATTGTAATTAACTTATTGATTGTAAAATGATGACATAAGCAAAAAATAATGAGATACTACAATTTATTTACATATATACATTATTATAACACACACATAATAGTATAAATTCACTGTCTTGTCAATTTGTAAACAAGTTAGTAAGATTAATTATTAGTGGATTCAATTATTAAGTTTATGCACAGATCATATACAATGTAATACATTTTTAATAGTTTCTGAGTTAATAAAAACTTGCTGCATAGACCAATGATCACAACTATTTATAATTTCAATTTAAAGATTTAATAAACCTACAGTTTGAGGATACCCTGAATTTAAAGAATCAAACTACCATAAATACCCTCAGACTGTAAAGGTGGTAACTAACTAAATGTTATATAAGCAAATGTAAGATGCAGGTAAATAATGTGTGTTGCATTATTTATGAATAAATAAATAAATGTGAGCTAGAAACATGCTATATTATAGGAATTTGCACCTATCATATACTATTGTAAATATACTGAGTGTAAGAGGGACATGCAGCTGCAAATGGTATCATCCAAGACATGTACAAAAAACAAAACAATTAATACACACTAGGAATGTTTGTCTACAATATACCACTGTTCTAAATAAGATATTGACTGCCAGTGATGGGAAATTGCAATGGTATCACAATCATTTATGAATAAATAAAACACATATGAACAAATCTAATATATAAACAAACATCCCATAATAAAAAAACTGTTGTTTACTTAGATCAATACATCCAAAGTATCCTTCTCTCAAAACAGTAAACTATTAAAAGATAATAAAAAGAGAATCTTAGTTTACTCTGTCTATGCAGCCTGTTTTGTATCCTATTCAGGATTTATCAAACTACAATTAAATTGTCATTTTGATTATGTTTTATATGTAGTGGAAATGGCTGATTTTAAAATACTAAGTTTTTATAAGTATAGCCAAGCATCATGAGAAAAAGCTAATTGTTTTTCACAAAAGTTTACTCTTCGCTTGGATTTACGGTGACTGAATTGTGGCATGATTGAATAAAATAAAATAGCAATCCCTTGTCATACTACTTTAGAGATTTACAAAATCAGCAATACAATTTTAATGCACAAATCAGCGCATAACAGCAGAGCTTCTTCAAATTAAATCACAATTTATTATAAACTTAATATAAATTATAATACATAATAAATAATGCCTGAGCGCTCGGGCATTATTTATTATGTATTATAATTTATATTAAGTTTATAATAAATTGTGATTTAATTTGAAGAAGCTCTGCTGTTATGCGCTGATTTGTGCATTAAAATTGTATATATATAGTAGGCAGCTGAGTGTGAAATAATTTCTTTTTAAAATCAGTAATAGTAATTTATAAAATAGTTTCTGTATAATAGAGATAAATACTTGATGTTAATAATAGACATAATAAAATATTTTTAAAATTCATACCCATTCCATTTCATCACTATGAGTTTGAGCTTGGACTTAAGGTATTGGTATATTTTTAGTGGATTTGTTTGTTCAACCATAGCTACTGTGGTGATAGGATTTAATCATATTGTTCTTAAATTCCACAGGCAGAATTGGGTAGTAGTTTATTGTTTGACTGGCAGCTGGTTTCTCCCCAAAGCAGTAGGCACTTGAAATTTAGGCATATAATGGACACAAAGCTTCTTAAGATGTTCCTACATTATCTGAAAGCTTCTTTTCATGCTTTTTTAAGGATTTTTGACCTGCAGTCTGTCAGCTTGCCAGAATGAAACAGGTGACAGATTCTCTACTGCATTCAACACTAATTACAATAAATATAATGGGATCACAATCAAAGACTAGTCAGCAGCACAAACTTTAATTGAAGTACTTCAGCAATAATAATTCAGCATTAACCAACCAATTTATCTCATGTGATGGATCCACATCTGAGAAATCTAGATATTAAGTTTGCATTTTCCACCCTCTATTGAAAAATTTTACTACCTTTTTTACAGCTTTAAAATTCACATATAATTTTTTTCTAATATTTTAATTACAAAAAAATTCAAAATACATCAGGATAATTGGATAAATAGAGATTTCAAAGTATCTGAAGCCACATATTGATACCTAGCCTTTGTATATTAGATGATCTCAAACATTGACAGATTACTTCAAGAAAATATTATGATAGTCTAAAAACTTGATTTTTTGGAAAGTTTATGATTATTTTTGTATTGGAATTATTAGAAATTAAAAATATATATTATTACATATTTATTTTTTACAGAAATGTTTTATTTTTTAAATATAAAAGAATATATTCTGTGAAACATTACCATTACAGTTCCAGGAAATACATCTGTCTAGAAACGATGTGACTCGACAGATTGTTATAACATTTAGTGATATCATAAAAATTATAAAAAAAATTGAAACTTTTAAAGCATAAGTTGATAGATTTACTAGATATTAAAAATAATTTGTTCAGAGTTTTAAAACAAACATCAAACAAAGAAGAATTTGTTCACTTTGCAGATTGAATCTGTTCCACCTGAAATTTGATGATGTGGCAATACTTTATTTTGATTAAAATCTAATTTTTAAAATAATTCTGAAAATCAAATATGATTTTTTAAAACATATTTAATTTCTAAACAAAAATATCTATCAAATGAAGTCAAATTTATTATATTCTGATAAATAAAATTGGTTTAATATTAAAATAAAAGTTGAAAGTTTAAATCTAATGAGAACAGAAAAATCTGTCAGAATGTTACCATAGATGCAAGAGGGTTAATCAATAATCAATAATGATTTTCACTGATTTGTAATCATTATTCATATAGTTATAGGAGTTGACTTATCAGCAAAATCGGATCAATCATCTATTCTTTCAATCCATTGATCTATTGATAAGAGATAATTCCTGACCTCCATTTTGGTCCATGGCTTATTTGGACAATCATGATATTTAAAATTTTATCTTTGAAAGGGATTACTAGACTGAATTACATCAAATACTTATTTCCTTAATTAATCAATCTGTTTATAAGAATTTTAAGTATATTTTCTAAGATAATTCTATTTCTCCTTATAATTATATCATACCTTTACAAATGTTAATAAAAGAAATATCTTGCCTTAAATTAATTTTAAAATAAATTTCTATTAATCGTATTATATACACTTATGTGTCCATATAAATTATATATACAAGTTTTATTTGAAAATCTTTATTTTTAAAAATTCCTTTGAATTTTTAAAATTACAGACATGAAGCATATATAAGTATCACTTCAATATATATATATATATATATATATATATATATATATATATATATATATATATATATATATATATATATATATATATATATATATATATATATATATATATATCAAATTTTTATATTTTCCAATTTTCTGAAACATATGACCAAAGACATATGAAAAAGATAATTGATCCCCTTGGTCACATTTTGTGCTGAGCCAGTACTCATTAATTGGCCCAGATCACAATCTCTTACATATATTTTCATTATTTGTTTAGGATTTTACAGATACCAATTTACTATTAATAGATGAAACCATATTCATAAGAGAATTTTAATATATATATTTATTTTTAGCTATTTTTTTAATGTTATATGATTTTTTTATCTTATTATTTATCATTACTAATATAGCATTATTCAGTACTTAATCCTATATATATAATTATAATTATAAAATACACTCTCATTTATATAAATAATATAACCAAGACATACATCAAAGCATGCTTAAATATATGTAATAAAGTTAATTAATTGAGCCATGCAAGTATCTAAATTAATAAACATATCTAGACATGCATATTTTTATACAGAGAAAACCAATAACTATGTTATCACTATGTAGCATTTTGTTTTGAGTTCAGAATAACATAAGATAGTCTTGGTAATTAACATATCCCCTTCCCATATATCCATATAGTGATTATTAATACTTAAATTAGAAAAAATTGATATTTTAAATGTTAAAAGTTGCTATAAGGTTGTATGATGGGAATAATATTAATATCCAGAGTCACTTGATGAGATTTCTATTTTGGGATGAAATACTGTATAGTTAAAAAGGGTTGTTAGTTTTCTCTGTACATTAATGTGTGACTATTTTTTTTTTAAATTTACATGAATTTGTGTTTGATTAACTGATTTTATTACATAAATTTGCCTTTGTGTATGTATGCATGCATGTCATGTTTATAACAATATCCTTCTACTGCAAATGTAGAAAAAAAAAATTCGTTACAGGAGTTTGCTATTAACTAAAAAAAGACTCTGATTCTTCTTTCAGATCTCAATGAAACAAAACAAATTTAAATGATCCATTCTAGACCTTCTTGGTAGTACAGATGTTATTTCTTGGTGATTATTTATAAAGTAATGAATAAGAATGGATGGCTTACTAACATTCATCTGCTAATTTTGGTAATATTATTGAATATTACTTTTCGAGTTGAAGATTTTATAACTGAGATATTATTATATTTTTTTAAAAGAAGATGAAGTATAAATTATGATTATTTTTTTATATTTGGAATCATAATAGGTAAAAATAAGTTATGATTCTCATGTCATTGGTTGAATAAAAATTAGAAAGCCAAAGAAAACATCTCAATTGATTTAAAAAGTGACAAATATTGAAAGCATAAGTGTATCAAGATTCATTGTAGATAATAATTTGAAGAGCAACATCATGAAGATTAATGATATATCACATATAAACCACTAAACATCACATGATGACCATTCCTTATGCTTACCCAAGCTTTTAAACAGAGACAAAACTCTCCATACAGTAATACCACCCAGTGCAAGGCAGAGTAATCAATAGATGCAAGAAAGTTTGAGCACAATATACCTATCTATCTTTATAGTGAATTAAAAAGGTAAAAAGTGGTTGTTGAAGGGTTCCCTTAGATTCTAAGATCTAGGTGCAGTGCTCTCAGATGCAAGTCTCCTCACTGATGAAAGCTATAAGCTACAAACAAATCTGGGGATATTGGATGAATGAAAGATTTTATGCAAAAAATGTCTTACACATGTTGATTATTCTAGCTGGCACCAGGTGACACTACTCTCTGCAGTGTTGCATGTAATGAAGTAGTGGGAAAATAAATATAAAAAGAGTGATTATACAGAAAGTGAATTATTGGTTTTTATGCTGGGTTTGGGAAAAGATAAGGGGGATTTAGATATAAAGGTTATAGAGTTGACAAAGATTATATTGTGGAAATGGGATAGAGTAGATTATGGGTAAATTTAGAGTGGGGAATGTAAAATAAAGTGGCTAACAGGTTTATCTGGGCATAATTGCTGAGATATTCTTGACTTCGTTTAAAGAGAAGCCATAATACATCAGATCACATTACATCTGTTAGTAATGTGATGGAGGATAGAAATAAAGGTAGAAACAATAGTGAAAGATGTGGATGGAGAGTGGTTGATAAGATTAAGTTGGAAGAGTATAAAATAAAAGTTGAAGAAACCATGGAGCAGTTGGTTGGGGATGAGTATAAAGACTGTTGTGGTGAAATAGAAAAAGTGGCAAATAGGGTTTTAGTTGAGAATATGCAGAAGAATAAAAGTAATAAAAAATGAGAGTTAGTAAAAGTGTAAAAGAGAGGAAAGAAGCATGCAGGGAATATAAGTGTGCTATTAAGAATAAAGAAAGTGAAAACGATATTAATGCTAAATGGGGAAAGTACTTAGAAAAGAAGAAGTTAGCTAAAATGGATAATTATAGAGAGAGGATGAAGTTGAATAGTAAATTGTTGGAGGATATTAATAAAAGTGGAAGAGATGGGAGTAAAAAAATTTTGGAATTACATTAAAAGGAGAAATGTAGGGGAAAGAGAGATAGTATTAATAGATGATGAGGAAATAAAGTGTAGCTCTAGAGAAAAGGTAGAAAGAATCTTAAATAGATATGTAATGGATATAGAAAACATGTTAGATGTGAAGGACTTAGTGATAGTAAACATGAAAGCAGTTAGTAATGGGAATATTAGGTTCACAAAAATGAACTGAATGAGGCAGGGAAGAGATTGATAAGTGGAAAGGCAAGAGGTTTAGATGGATGGGCAGCAGAGATGGTAATGAATTTAGAACATAGAATGGCACAGAAGAGAGTTTTTCCTGGTTACTCCAAAAATAAGATTATTATTTAAAGGAAAGCATAAGGATCATAGAACGTTAAATAATTATAGCAGTAACATCAGTTTTATATAAAGTTTTCTCATATATGGTAGCTGGAAGAGTTGTAAAATGGATGAAAGAGAATAATGTAGTGGGGGAAATGCAAGGAGGTTTTAGGTCAGATAGGCATATAGGAGATAGTTTGTTTGTAGTTACACAACTTATGGAGATGAGTAGGAATTCAGGTAGATCATTATATATGAGTTTTATAGATATAGAGAAAGCATATGATAGAGTAAATAGAAATAGATTATGGGTAAGGTTAGAAAATTTGGGAATGGATGAAGCTTTAGTAAATATTATTAAGAAATTATATGAAAATAATTATTATACTTACCAATTAGGGGATATAGAATCAGTTAAAGTTAAAAATGGGGTGGGATAAGGCAAGGATACTCTATGTCACCTATTTTGTTTTTGTTATTTTTGAGTGAAATGGAGAAAGTAATAGAAAGACTAGGAAGATGGGTAGAGATACCATTTATAGGTTGCAAATGAGTATATACTTTGTCGGGTATTTTTTTTGCGGATATCTTTTTGAGTTCAGAAAAAAGAGAAGATATGGAAATTATGTTGAGGACATGTACAACGGTGAGTAAAGAGATGGGGATTAAATTTAGTGAAGAAAAATCAAATATAATGATGGTTAATACTGGAGAAAGAGAAGATGTAGAATTTTTATTGGGGGATATAAAGTTAAGTGTGGTGGATAGATATAGGTATTTGGGAATCATCTTATGTAATCAGGAAAATTGCTTGGATGAATGGGAGAAAAAATTGGTAAATTAAACAAAGAAAAGAAAGGGTTTGGTAAAAAAAACTAATAGTATTTTCATATAATAAATATGATGTAGCTAGAATTGTATGGAAGGGAGTTGCAGTAGCAGGGTTAACATATGGTAGGGATGCATTATGTATTAGTAAAAAGGTTTTAGATTATTTAGAGAAAGTATAAAGGGAAGTAAGAAGATATGCATTAGATGCAGAGATGTGGACAGCAAAGGAGGAAATTCAATGAGAAATAGGATGGTCAAGTTTTTATATGAGAGATTCAAAAAGTGAAATGAAAATGTTTGGTAGGTTGCAATTTATGGATAGTAAAAGAATAGCCAAAATAGTGTTTAATTAGGTTATGAGTAAAGGGCAGGTAACAAGATGGATGAGAAAGGTAATGCAGTATGCAAAAGATTTGGATAAAGAATTTATATCAGTATACTTGTATAAAAGGTGAGATGATTGTGTTAGGAGGATTGTTGAGTGTTATATTGGTAAGGAATGGGATAAAAGAATAGAAGCATTAATAAAAAATAGGGAGTTGGAGAGATGAAGAACTAATATGGAGGGTAAGAAGAGTTTAAATATATATATATATATATATATATATATATATATATATATATATAAGTAAACGGAATATTGGATGCGAGTTAATTTATGATAATAGTAAGAAAAGTACTTTATTGTTTAAGGCTCAAACAGGATCTTTAGCAACAAGAGACTATACATGTAAATGGAAAACTATGGGTGATTTAGTGTGGAAATTGTGTAAGAAAGGTATAGAAAATATTAGGCATCTGTTGATTGAATGTAAATGCTTGAAAGCAGAAAGGGTACAGATAATAAAGTTTTGGAAGAATAGGTATGAACAAAGTGACTATACAGAAAGTGAGTTATTGGTTTTTATGCTGGGTTTGTGAAAAGATAAGGGGGATTTAGATATAAAGGCCATAGAGTTGACAAAGATTGTGTTGGGGAAATGGGATGGGGCAGAATATGGGAAGACTTAGAGTGGGGAATGGAAAATAAAGTGGCTAACAAGTTTATCTGGGCTTAATTGCTGAAATATTCTTGACTTCGTTTAAGGAGAAGCCAAAATACATCACATCACATCACATCTGTGGTATATCAGATAAAGTGGCATATTAGTTATTAAATTCCATGAAAAATGCTAAATACAGATCATTCAACAAGGGCTTTGAGCATTCCATCTGTTTTTTAATGATATGGATAGATGCAGAGTTGAAGGATGGAGAAGCTTGAATCCTGTCAATTAAAGTTTGAAAATTTTCTATTTTAATATAAACTGAGCACTGATTATATATGTGTGTGGGAGATGATAATCTTGCCAACTGATGCGTGCTGGTTCAGCATAAAATACATATTGGAGATTGTTTAACTTTTTCACTTGTATATGGTCATGTGTATTGTTTATATTTTTCACTTGTATGTGGTCATGTGTATTGTTTATATAGGATGGAGGAAAAGCTCTAGTTTGAAATACCGCATTTCAAATTCTTTCTAATTACATTAAGTTCAGTATAGACAATATACTTGTATTTAAAAATTATTCAGATAAGTTCTTATGCTGATGAAAAAGTAAATGATTTTTATATGAATGCAAAAAATGCTTTTGATATGACTAAACAATATTGTAAAATTTGTCAGATATTAATGCTAGGTCTGGAATATGATCGAAAGATGAAATAATTAAGATAAATTTTGGAATGAAAAGCAGAAATGAACGAGGAAAAAGAAATGCTTTACATAATTAAAGCTTTTTTTGTTAACAAATCCAAGACAGAAGTGGTCATAGAAACATATAAACAAAGATGCAACACTGTTTGATTTTATTTTGATTGGCAGAAAATATTTATTTTGTGATAAAAATGTGCTTAATAAATTCAACCGCAGGAAGAGATAATTGATTAATGAGATGTAGAATATACGTTAATGTAAAGCTAAAACACAAAAGCTATTAAGAAAACAGTATTGGTAGTTGACATCTCTAACTTTCAAAAATGTTTCAGTAAATTTAGCCTGACACTGCAAATCATTTCAAAATATCAAAAAAAAATGGATATTCAAAATAAGAGTCATAGATCACATGACCCTATTCTCTTAAGCTTTTAAGTTATAAACAATGAGGATTGCCAATTCCTCAATAAGATTTGTGATAAATGCTTAGCCAAAGCCAGAATTTAAAATATCTCTGTCAGAACCCCCCCCCCAAACCCCTGACCATGGTTTCGTGCTTTGGCACTCCTCAGAGAGGTACCAGGGTAAGATCAGCTGTACAAAAAGCTCGTCAAAAAAAAAAAAACATCAATTCACTAGCAGATGTATAAAAAAAGGAATATTAAAATATTTAATAATGATCCATTAAAAAGAATTGAATAATTGGAATTCTGCAAAATTATAAAAAAAAACAATGACATACAAGTAAATATAACTAAATTTACAAGACAAGTTATAAAGAACAAACATCTCCCACAATATCTCGATAATAAAAGAAAAGCCATTAGTCAATAAATATAGATTATACTCTTATTTAAAAAAGAGTAACACAAAAGTATTTGAAAGAGTGCTATAAAAATATATAGTGATAAAGAATAAAAAAAATTAAAATACTTGTCTAGAGAAAAAGATCCAGGAAATGATGGAATTATTATATTTTAAAATAAGCAGATAAGAAAAATAAAAAGCTGTTGGTAAAACCAAATATCTAATGTTTAAATAGTAAATACATAGTAGATGATAGAAAAGTATGATATTGATATTAATTTAGGACACGTTTAAATAATATTAGAAGTAAAAGTATTATTAATCTATAATTTTTTTATAAAAGGCCTTTAATAAATCACTGTAGCTTATATGAATAAAACAATGGACTCAAATCCGCAAAAAACTGGATATAAAAGTAATTTTAACTCAGCAGATTTTATTCACGTATTAAAAATTAAAGTAAGGACAAATGAATATGAGCTATAATATTCTTGGATTATCAGAGATGGTGTTTCTTAATCTTTTTGTAATTGGCATCTCTTTGAATCTGAAAATATGTTTTCACATGGCCTTTAAACATCTGTTTCTATTTTTTAATGGAGGAAATTACATTTACTGCAAAGTAATTTATTTATTGAAAAATACATATACGTACATTTATATATATACATACAAAACAATATCTCACTTTTTAATAGGAAGATTGTTGTTGCTTATTCATAATAATACTTCTGAAGTGAGGTTCCTTTTTTAAAGAGCCATGCATATGTCATCATTTGCATTAAGTGATTTCTGGTTTTTGTTTTTATGCACAAAAGTATTGAGAATCATATTTCACACTAGGTAGGTAGTGGTAAATGGTAGAAGTGTCTGCAATTCTGATTTTACCAACTATGGTTAAGGTCCTGTGTACATAGAATTGTCATCCAAGTTTTTAAAATTCCATTTGAATACAGGCATTGGTTCATATTTCAATAAGATTAACTTTTATTAAATCGTTGTCATCCATCAAATTTAAGTCAAATAGAAATGGATCCAGTGTCCATCTTTGAGCTTTACTCATATTTTTTGAGAAAAAATATTCATGAAATGATTTAATCAATTGTTGTAAATGTATTGCAATTTCAAATATAATTGTGATTTTTCTCATTTTTCAGAATGATTGAATCAAGCAAGGGAAAGTTTGCAAAATTCCCATTTTCAACTTGACACATCCAGATTTTTAGTTTTTCAATAAATAAAGATAATTTTTCACTAGCTATTATTATGCTCATACCAAATCCTTGCATTGATGTGTTTAAATTTATTCAGGCAATTGAATACATCTGCTTTTTATGTGGCCCTTGGGAGCCACTGTATTTCAGTACAATAAAAAAGCACAGTATGAACAACATACAACATGGATTTCTTTACAAAGAACATGAAAGATACAATGATAAGCACTTATCCACAAATATATAGCCAAGTATTATTTTAAATTCTCTGGCAAAGCTTTCAATGTAAGTGCATGATGGTGAAACATACAATGCATTATTGTAATTTGTGGTACTTCTGTTTTGATATGTGGAAAAACTTTTCTAAACATTGCAGGGGCACTATCATTACAAATTGAGCTTATCACATTCATTTGTAAGTTATGTTTCAAAAAAGTTTTCAATGTGATTGAAAACATCAATTCCTTGTGACATCAACTCCACTGACTCACAAAATAAAAATTTTTCTAACATTTCTTTTTCCTTAATGTATCACACAAATTCCAGCAGTTGACTTCAAATCATGCTCACTTTTAGAGTACTGGCTTTGATATCTTCTACTAGTTGTAGTAAAATATCTGAGATCTTGAATGCGTAATCAAATCACATAATTTGATAATGAAATCTGTTGATTTTTTTTATATGCTTCAGAACCTAATAGAATTTTTGCAGTTTCTAATGAACATGGTTTTACTAATTCCTCAGCTATTGTATGAGCTTTTCTTTTCTTATCACACAGATAAGCAATTGAGAAGAAGCTTCAAACAAGGATCTTAAACTACTGCAACATCAAATTTTGTGATAGTACAGCTAGAAGTAAATCATGGGTTCTAAAAATTTAAAGTGTTAAGACTATATCCTGAAGTGTTACTGTCATGCTTATTATTGAAATGCACAACATAAAATGCATTGTGGTTATTGCATAGCATCTTTTTCAGTTATAGAAGTGAATCCAACAAGCAATAAAATCATAATCAGAAATTATGTATAAAAAAATAATTACAATTTTTCAAAATTTGTAAAATATGAAGATTTACATTTGTGTAAATTGATCCTATCTGATATGGGCTTTAGTCACTGATTAATGTCAATAGACTAAAGAAAAATAGCATTCATATCTGTGTGTAAACATCACATGATCACCATTCTTTATGCTTACACAAGCTGTTTACACAGAGGCTCAACTCCATATAGTAGCATCACTCAGTGCAAGCCAGAGTAATCAATGGATGGAAAAATGTTTGTATGCAAAATCCCTATCTAGATCCAAGGCTTCTCACTGATGAAAGCCACAAACTAGAAACTAGTCTGGGGATATTGGATGAGTAGGCAGTAGATAGGAATTTTATGCACAAACCTTCTCCATTGATTACTCTGGCTTGCACTGAGTGGTGTTACTATTGTAGTGGTCAGATTTGAACATTCATGCAACAAAATACAGAGTTCAGGCAAAATGTAACAAAGCTGATCAAACCGAGATAGTGAGATCTCAAATCTGACCAACTCATTTCCCAGCACTTCATGATTTAATACCCTATGGATGACATTTATGAGATTACACCTGGTCTTAATTTCTTCAGCAAGCTGGATGACCAAAGAAAGAAACACAAGACTCAGGGGAAAATTAATAACTTAACACAAATTAAAGATTAACTAAACTATTCAACATGCTATGACTTAATTCAAGTAACGCATTAAATTGTAAGAAACACATTAAACAATGATAATTTTTAATATATTTAATAGCCTAAGAATTAAATGAGTTAATTAAAAATAATAAAAAAATGTAATTATTTAGCATTGGTTGGATGGATGATGCATGTAGGCATTACAATAATGATGAGATGGACAATGGTATGCTCATCTTGATAGCAATGCAATTTATATAATTATTGACAGACCATGATTTATCCCTTATATTGTGATATGCCAAGATATTCTTTAGGTTTGCTAATGGTAAGTTAAACATTTATCAGGATGATATAAATAAATAACATTCAGATACTAATTTTAATATTAACAATGAGCAATTAAACATGCTCGAAATACAGATTCATTAGGTAAAACCAGATTCTGAGTTCAGACTAATTCTGAAGTTTACTAGTAAGGCAGAATAAACTGGTTATTATATATTGGTGTCTGAGACTATGGTGTTAAAATATTAAATTAAAGATCATGGTGTGAATGGTAGTTTATTATAGAATTCAGTACCTAGTACTGGGTACCCTTAGACCAGATGGCTTGCTAGCATAATGAAGAATATTTCTAATTCAATAAGCAGGTAAACTTTGAATAAGGTTCTGGACTCTCATGTTCCAGTTCTAAAAATCCAAACTAAAGAATGGGGTGGCCTTTCACCAGAAACCCATTTAAGAAGATATAGCAAGGCATTATCATTAGGTGCTTAATAAAGACACATTCGCGACATTTAATAATAATACTAATACATATTTAAATAACTAAGAAGTTCACTTAAATGCCTATTGTTTATGTCTGCTGAACTAATTCAACCCAGCTCTTAAGATAGCATACCATAATGGTGCTAAGAAATGGTTAATTAAATATCAATCTAGTTTATATATATTGGATCTGTATATAATTCTTTATAACAAAGTTAGGGAGGAGAAAGCATATTTTTGGCCTTACAGCATTTACAAATATGCTTTTAATATCACCTCTGGTCACTATTCAACTAATAGATATAATAATAATTTGAACTGATTAAGCAAACCTTAATAAATATACTAATAAATATTAAACAATGAAATATAGATAACGAGCACATAGCAATCTGTTGTTATCTCAAAGAATAGATTTCAAAGCAGTGATTTCCATCAGCTAAAGAGCAGTGATAATATTATGCTGAAGAGCTTTGTCTCTACCAAGAATTTACTAAATTAATTACTCTTTGCTTTGAAATAATTGCATATCATAACATATAAATATAGCAATGAAATAAAATAATCAGGATAGAAAATAGGCATAGCCACAGATTATAAAAAGGTTAAATAATAACTGATTACATTTAAAGAACAATTACTAGATTACATTTATAGGTAAGTTTATAGTTATATTTAGAGATTTACTTTATAAGAATTTTAATTACATGACAATTTACAATTTAATAAACATTCATAATAGCTAGCTTAATTAAAGTATTATAGGTTTTAAATTAGATTTAAAGAGCCATGTAGTGAAGAAGTATTACCAATTTTTTATTGGAGCTGAGTTGTCTGGCATTGGGAGTAGACATTGGCATTTTTTCTGGATGGGTTGCTCTTCTGTGATATCCTTTCTTGGGTAGAAGTTGGTAACTGAACTTCTCCATCCTGGTGGCGATGGTGATTACCATGGCAGTGTGCAGGATGGGATGAAGGTTACTGTTCTTCCATAAGCTGGCAAATTTGTTGCCCTCCTAGCCACTCACATTAAAATTATGATGGGCATAGCTTCCTGTAACAAACTTGAATTATATAGTAGATATCCCTTCAGTGGTGAAAAATAGGGTTTATATACCAAATTTCTATTTCTATATTACATTTGCCTACAAGTTAGGATTGCAGTATAAAAATCCATTAGTTTATTTACAAGTTTTAATCAAAATTATAAAATTTAGTTTTCTATTGTTAAATTTCCTAATCAAACAATTTCATCTTAATGCAGCTAATCCAATCCCCAAGTTGATCGGGTTCACTTTCATTAAGGTGTATATTAAGATTTGTTATTGTCAAATTACAGATTTGTTGACACACAATTTTAAACAGGTGTGTGTGGTGTGATTTCTTGTTAACAAGATTGATTTTAAATTTACTAAATTAACAATTTATTACATAAACATTTCATTATTATGTATACATGCTCATCACAGGTGAAATTGTACACACACACACACACACACACATATATATATATATGCAATCTTAAGGAAAATAATGAAATAAATTTATACTCCTACATTTATAATAATTTAAAGATTTAAACATTTAAATATATTATGCTGCAACATCACTAAACCTATTACACATTACACCTTATATTTGTATATATATAGATGTGCTGATACATATATAACTATGTTTACACATATATACCTTTATACAGATATATACATATACATGCATTCAATGGGATTTAAAGCTGGTACAGGTACTACTGTGAGATATAGTAGGTGAAATGTGTAGTCTGACAGAATACACCTTTTCACTATATAGAGAGTTGATTCTCTGTATAATATTCATCCTCAGAATATGTAATTTTTATTTTTTATTTTTTTTCAATACAGAAATTTTTAAGTTAATATTTAAATATTTTATTCTAAATAGTTTCTTTACTTTCTTGTCATATTGTATAAGATTTGATTCATGTAATAAATTTTGTAATATAATTTTATATTAAAAATTATTGTGTCATTATGCTAAAATTATATATAGCATAAGTCAGCTTTAAATTTTATATCACATAGAGCTTCTCTTGCACACCTGGAAATGTTTTCTGGCACGCCTAAAGGTGTATGTATTCCATGTTAAGAAACACTAATCAAAGGTATTTGACTATATAAATGATCTTTGTGTGATTAGAATTTTGGAATATCAAGACATAATTTCTCAAATAAATTTTGAAGAATTTTATTAAAATGAAATAAAACTAAGAATTATAAGAATATTAATAAGATGGGTGGTAAAAAGTAATTCGATGTCTAAACTTTTTTAAATAGTTTTTTAAATTATTTTATGAATTAAAATGAAATTTATGGAAATTAACATTAAAAAAAAAAAGAATATGTAAGTCATCTAGATTTTGAAGATGATATCACTGGTTCTGCAAATAATGCTTCATAGCTTCAAAAATATTACCATAGCAATAAGATAAACAAGAAAAAAATTCTAATGGTGACTACTATCAAGGCTAAAATAATGTTCCAAATTGCTTTGTAAAAAATAAAAATAAAAAGTGATAGGAAAAAATCAACTACTACAAATACTGTGGTCAGATTGTTAAAATATATGGAAACATAATATATAAAATTGATTATAGAATTAAAATAGAATGAACAGCTTTTGATAGAAATAGCTGAATATTAAAGAAACTTATCTATGCGCTTGAATAAAAATAATACTAATAATAAACGTGTTTTACTAGTTTTATTTACGAATATGAGATTTGTAAGGTTTAAATTAAGATAACGACTGAGACTTCAGAACGGGACAAGGAAGTATGTATGTTGGAAATAAGGAAAATTCTAAGGCGGAATACATAATTGCTAGGGATCATTGAAGTCGTTGAAGAATTAAGAAACTGAAATGGATTTAGGCTGAGTCGGATACTAGAAAAAATGTCAGGTAAAATTTTAAAATAGATCTCAAGAGATTGTAATGAAATCAAGAAACGGACCGCATGTAAGACTTATGGATGAGATAAGAAAGTTTTCTGGAGTATGAACAGAACTATTGATTGGAGATACTGGATTAAACTTGAAGACATTCTAAAGGGAATTTAAAATGATGATGATGATCAATTCGTAATACTTTTAAATTTTAAGCATTTGTAAATATATATATTAAAATTCTTATTTAACAAATGATATTAAACAAAGTTTATAAATTTTTCGTGTATTTTCATTTTACTTTAATTTCCTGTTTGTTAAAATCTTGTTTTACAATAAAGACACCTCCCAATTTGTTATTTTTATACTCCTGCCGGGAACAACTTTAGATTAAATGCCTGCCTATATTAATTACATTTGAAATGTAAAGAAAAATGTAATTTCAAATTATTAGCCATTATTCAAATAGAAATTGTTTCCCTACTTCTATTTTTTTTTATTATTATTTTCTTTTCGGTAATTTATTAGCATTCTCCGCGTTCCTAACCACCCTTGTTCAATTACACAAAAATCCTAAATGGCTTTCCAACTCATTTCCCTTTTTAATAATAATAAAAAAGGAGTAGTTGTGTTGTAATTGACTCGACTTGTTTTACCTGTATTATTACGAATTTATTCTTAAAAAGATCAATTTCATTTCAAACTTAAACGGATAAATCAATAAATCAATTTGTGTTGATCAATACTGAATTTTTATTTTTTTCTTAATTTTACTTAGCTTCAGTTGCTAATCGTATCGTAATAATTGAAAAATAGTTTTTCTATAAAATCAATATATTAAGCATTGTATAAATAAAAAATTGACGCAAATAGAACATCGCAACTACGCAAATTTAATGAGTAGGAGTGATTATGTGGTGTGAGTATATATATATATGTTTATATTTTTTGTTCAAAGGAGATTGAGACATCTGGGTATGTTTATGTTTTCTGTTCAAAGGAGATTGAGACATCTGGGCAAAAAGATACAATAACCAAGCGATACCACGTGCTCATCATCGGTGGTAATAATTTGACTGTGATCTGTTACCAAATTGAAATACTTCCATTAGGTACTTCAATACTTATTTAATTAAATCATAGAAACTTTATGAAGTAGCTAAAACAGTTCTGAACTCATATGGAAATTTTTCAAAAAATTATTTGATTTTTGCGCAATGTGCTGCCAAATAATATCAAGCTATTTCTGCATATCGTAGCATCTTGAGTCCTTTCTTTTAAAAAAATCATTTAAGATATCTGTCTCAATTTAAAAACTTTTAGATTATGATAAATAGCAGTGGACTCTCAAATTAAAAAGAATAGAGCTAACTTTATTTTTTTATTAATATATATATAGGTAGGTGTTTAACTAAAGCAATATTGGATGTTAACACAATGTTTTTATCTCATTAGTTTTGATAAATTATAACTAGCCCATTCTATAACTGTATAATAGAATGATCTGAACATCCCATTATTTATTTTCAGTTAAGGAAAGTAATCAATAAAAGTTAATTCCTATGACTTCCGCGTATTTACGTTCCATTAGTGATTCCTTTTTACTTGAATAACCACATAAACAGTGCCTATCATATATCATCAGTTATCTCTGCACTTTATAATAATGGGATTCTGCTTGTATAATATACTTTTATTATGCTTGGTTTAAAACAATGAAAGTACGGTAGACTTTCTAGCTGATATGATGTGATGTGATGTACTATAGCTTCTCCTTAAACGAAGACAAGAACCTCTCAGCAATTATACTAAGAAAAATTTGTTAGCTACTTAATTTTACATTCCCCAGTCTAATTTTTCCCATATTCTGCTCCATCCCATTTTCACAACATAATCTTTGCCAACTCTACAGCCTTTATATCGAAATCTTCCTTATCTTTTTCCAAACCCAGCATAAAAACCAATAATCTACTTTCTGTATAATCACTTTTTTCATATTTATTTTTCCATAACTTCATTATATGTGCCTTTTCTATTTTCAAGCATTTACATTCAATTAACAAATGCCTAATGTTTTCTATTTTTTACTTCCATAATTTACAGACTAAATCACCCCTATTTTCCATTTACATGTATATTCTCTTGTTGCCAAAGATCCTGTTTGAGCCTTAAACAATAAACTACTTTCCTTACTATTATCATAAATTAACTCACACCTAATATTCTGTCTATTTCTATATATATTTAAACTCTTTTTACTCTCCATACTAGTTCTCCATCTCTCCAACTTCCTATTCTTTATTAGTAAATCTATTCTTTTATCCCATTCCTTACCACTATAACACCAACAATCCTCCTAACACAATCATCCCATCTTTTATACAAATATACAGATATAAATTCTTTATCCAAATCTTTTGCATACCGCATTACCTTTTTCACCCATTTTGTTACCTGCTCTTTACTCATAACCCAATTAAATACTATTTTAGCTATTCTTTTATTATCCATAAACTGCAATCTACCAAACATTTTCATTTTACTTTTTGCATCTCTCATATGAAAACTTGACCATCCCATTTCTCCTTGAATTGCATTGTGGCTCTACCTGTGATACTTCTAGTGTTTGATTCTTTTGAACATCTGATCCATATTTTATTCAATTACTTTTATCCTATTTGGTTTGGTGTAGTGATAGATAGTAGAGTCTGGAGCTCAAAGTCTATGGGATCATAATTACAACCCTAAACTTTTTGGTGCTCAAACTTTTTATCAACTTCTGAGCAATGAACTATTCTATTATTTTGCTCTTCTTGGTTCAGTAAAGTGGAAGAGTGATCATATTTGGAGATCAAGATTTATGAATTACAATCCTAAATTACCATTTTCAGTTCTCGAACTGTTTATGAGCTCCCATTGCAAATAAACCATAAAATTACTTTTGCCCTGCTTGTTTTCATGAAGTGCTAAATTGATAGACTCTGAACCCCAAATATATGTGTCATAGCTTCAATTCTGTTATTTCTAGTGATCATATTTCCTATGAGCCCTGAAGTAATAAACAATTCATTTATTTATTTTATTTTTTAATTTTGAACATTTATTAATTCTGATTCCAATCATTCTATTTATTTTTCATCATTATCAACTATTATCAATCTATTGCAGGATGGAGGTCTTTCCAAGTTTAAACATCTCTGTTTTTTAGTTTCTCTTTCTCTTCTCTGCATCACCCCATACACACTTTTTTACTTCATCCATCAATCTCACATATGATCTTCTTCTGGGTCTTTTAAACTTATTTGTATTCAAGTATATATAAAAGTGTTAAGTATTTGAAACCTTCAGAATCATGATATTAATAATGTGTTGAACTTAATAGACTAAGAGTATTTTAGTATAATTCACATGAGGAGTACAATCAATGATAATTTGATTTGGAACCAGATTAAAATAGTAGTTTTACTCAGCAAATATCTATATATTTCAGCAACCCTACTTAGCCTCAAGATTGAAAGCCTAAACATCCTGTCTCAAAATCTTTGTAAGAACCTTTACCTGTCAAATACATTATTTAACACGTAAAACTAGTTTTAGTATTAGTAATGGCAAATATTAAGAAGTTGTGGTGGTAGTAAAGTATATATTTTAAATATATGTAAATCAAATATGTGATTTTTTCTTAGTTAAATTTTTAATGTAGTTAGCAAATTTAAGATTGATGCTGCTATCTTCAGGAAAGAACATGTTGTGGAAGATTTACTTTAATATATTTAAAAAATCATTTAATACACTTTTTCTTTTTAACTCTGGCTTTTTTTAAATTTTATAAACCATTTAAAAATTAAGTTTAATTTAATAGAGCACAGCTACAAGTTTTATGCATAAATAATTCCACCAGTAAAAGAAGACTGCATTGCACAATATTCTTTAAAGATTAACTTGATATCTCAAATTCGTGAATTTTTTAGATGTATCAATCAGAAGCTAAAAATGTTAAAAAGTGATTTATCTCCAGATTAAAAAAATTCACAAAAATAAAACTTTTATTTTAAATAAAACTTTAATTTCTTGCTGAATCAATACATTTCAAAGAATGAATTTTTTTCCATGGTGATTTTAATAAAGCTGTTATAAAAAGTACAATACAGTGTTACTAAAAATGGTAGTGCTGATTTATGAACTGAAATGAATTCTACAATTTGAATTACAGATTCAAATTTTTAGCACTCACATGTTGATATCATCTATTTTAGATAAATACATTAATAATTTTTGCTAATTGCTTTATTAGGAAAAAACTATAAAAATTTGGATGCATTCACAAAATATAAAATATAAAAGAACATAAAAGGGCCACTTGCAGGTGGATACTATTGGATACCTGCAGATTTATGAACTTCAATTTTAAAATCATATTATCATTAAATGTAATAAAACATAGCATATTACCATTTCCTATGCTTACACAATCATTGGTTGATTACTATGGCTTGCACTGGATGGCACTAGTGTCTGAAGACTTTGCTACTGTTTTATTATTAAAAGTATTTTCTACTTTAAAATAAATATGAAAAATTACTTATTTGTTCTTAGAAAAAAATGTTATTTATGTTAAATTTCAATAGCAACAAACACTAAACTTGAGTTGGATAGCTGGGTTTGAAGACATGTAGGTGTCTGAAAATTTCAGATTTTCCACTCAATAGATAACTTTTAGATAAGTGCTTGGCTTTGGATGGGGGGGGGTTCCTGACAGAGATGTTTTAAATGCTAGCTCTGGCTAAGCATTTATCACAAAGCTTGTTGAGGAATTGGCAATCCTCATTGTTTATAACTTACAAGCTTAAGAGAATAGGGTCATGTGATTTATGACTCTTATTTTGACTAAACTTGTTGATTTGGAAGTTGATTTTGATTTTCAAGTTCTAACATCATTATAGCATAATATCCTTTTTAAAAAAAACATTAGGAATATAAGTAAGTCTATTTTTGGTTTATAAAAAAAATCCTGATAAATATTTTTAAAACAAAGATTTATAGGTAGTGATTTGATAAACTCTTTCTTAGCAAATTTCATGCTTCTTAGAGTAGCACTATGGGACATATTTCTCCAAACATGATCTTACTTGGATAGTATTGTATTTCTTTACATGCCATTATGAGTTTTGTAATTTTATGGTAAATATTTCCAATAAAATGATAATGAATATATATTTTAGTTGTTTTGTTCTTAAATGGCAGGAGTTATTAACAAAAGGAAGTATCTATAAAGAAAATCAAATTATATCACACAAACTGCAGAAAATGTGGGTTCTTGTACACATTATATTTGTAAAGCAGAAATGATTCTAAATGCAATTTTTTGCTTTAAGATTATTTTCTGTTTATCTAAAAGATATTTTAATTTTGTAAATATAAAACATATCATATTTTTTAAATTATATAATGTTTTAGAAGGATTCAAACTTTATTGTGAGATATAATTATATAACATCTTTAGAAATATTTAAAGTTACATCATGGACCACAAGAAAACAAATTACCTCAAAAGAAAACTATTTATTTTTATTTCTTAATAAATTCATAGCTTTCAACATTTTGACATTATTTTAATTTATATTTAAAATTAATTTTCACATTAATTATAATAAAAAATAGTTATATTTTGACACAAACATTATTCAAACTGAAGGCCATATGCATAAAAAATATTGTGAATTTAGTTACATTTAATTATATTATTTGGCCAATAAAGGATTGAACATAAACATGTGACACTTTCTTCTTGGCAGAATAACAATACTAATATAGAGTTTTATAACCAATATTGAGAATTAAACATAAAAAATTTAGTGGTAGACAAAGAAAATTAAAAATGATTGGTTCATAAAATTTGCAAAGGATTTACACATTTTTTATTGTTTTCATTTAGAATTTTTGAAGAATTTAAAAAAGGGTATGATAATTAAAAAAAAGAACTTTCATTCTATTAAACCAGACAGTGCTGCTTTCTGTGGTTTAATATAATGGATAAAGTGGAAAATGCTAGTTTTCAAGGTCTAATGATCATACTTTTCATAGTGATATATCCAGTACTTGAACTTTCTTGTGAAAGTGGGCATTTTCCATTATGTAGGACCAATTGTTAAAAAATTGCATTATGAAAATGAGGGATCTGTAGAAGAATTGGTAATATAAGACAGGAAATAGTAATGCTCAAATCAGTTTTATGTAGCAGTAATATGTTGATAAGTATGAGAGGATTTGTATATGATACCCTAGTACATATGATGTTATAGAGACATATTACAAGAAAACAAAGAGAACAAGGACTTTTAGCAATGCAAATCATTTATTGGGGATCAGAAAAATGATCAAGATTGGGGAAACAGAACAAGTCAAGAAATTAGTGAAATAATTGAAAAAAAAAATGTGATCATAGTATTGAAGAAAACAAAGTAAAATAATATAGTTATGCTAGAATAATTAATAAAAATAGAATAGTGGATATGATAATTAATTGCAAAGTGAAGTCCAAGGAAATTATGGAAGTAACAGCTGATAAACAGTTTTGAAAGAAAAAATGTGATCATAGTATTGAAGAAAACAAAGTAAAATAATATAGTTATGCTAGAATAATTAAGAAAAATAGTGGATATGATAATTGATTACAAAGTGAAGTCCAAGGAAATTATGGAAGTAACAGCTGATAAACAGTATGGGAAAGAATTGTTTGTCAGGAGAAAATGTTACACATAAACAAAAATAAAAGAGTCAAATATAGAAGACTATTGGTTAAGGAGACCCATGGCAAATGAGGAATCCTGAATAAGATTTTGACATTTACTTTTGCTTTCTGGGATTAACATAATTTTTTTTTTGTATTTACATAATAAAAATATCGATCAGTGGCATATTGATTTCATAATGTACTTACAAAAATTTAAAATATACAAAAATTAACAAAGCGTATGACACACTTGAATGAGAAGCTATAAAGATACACAGAAATTATTACACGCTAAGCGCTTTCGAGGCCTTTTGCCTCATATTCATAGCAGTACTGTGAGTTGCAGAATGAAGAAATAGGGCCTATTTCTTCATTCTGCAGCTCACAGTACCACTATGAATATGAGGCAAAAGGCCTCGAAAGCGCTTAGCGTGTAATAATTTCTGTGTATCTTTATAGCTTCTCATTCAAGTGTGTCATATGCCTTGTTAATTTTTGTATATTAAATTATCGAATGAGAAGTCTTAAAATCTTTAATATTTTACAAAATTTGAAATATAAAAGATAAACCATAGGAGTTTAACAATATCTCCAGTAATGGTAAAATCTACATCACATTCAAATTGTAATTTTTATTTTTTACAATCAGTGGATCAATTCTCATCTAACCCTTTCAGATTATCATGGAAATTTAATAATTCTTTGGGTATTTATAAGAAGTTCAAGAACCAGTACTGACAGAGTTGGGGGATCTAGTGATTTTGAGTTCCTGAATTTGCAATTCTAATACTGTATTAAACCACACAGTTATCTATAGATAAATAATAATAATAATAACAACAACAACATCTTCATAATGAAGGCTTCTTTGCATGCTCCAAAGATATGTCATCACCTGCAGGTGGAACTGGCCTACTAATAATCCCAATTTGCACATTCACATCATTCAGAATCATATATATCGATGTAAACTTGGTGATAGCTACCTTTCATCACCATGAAAACACTCTCAACATAGTTTTCACCTACATCCCACCTGGAAACATCATCATATCAAACATCATACTCGCCATCAACTCACTGCTAGTATCAACTCCTTACCCGACTATCATCATGGGAGATTTTAACATGAAGTACACAGACTTCATCTTAAAATGGCTGCATCAAATTGTTATACCACTCATGAGTGCTGAGGGTTTTTTACCACCAAACACAGTAACATTCCATAATAACTAGCACACATCTTTAATTGACCTTTGCTTCTATTCGCCAATGCTGCATCATTACTTCAGCCTCAAGCTCAATCCATCCCCATTCTCAGATTACTCTGCTCAAACTGCAACACTTGATCTAACTGAAATCCAGCAAACTATATTACCACTTGGAAAAACAATGAGAATTCTAATACCAGCATCCACTCCAGAATCCCTTTTTTCTGAAACATATATTATGCTCCATAAACTTGAAGGACTACACCTAAGTGCTGTGCAGAGATATCAGGCATACATAAATATACTTTTATTCAATATTTATCATGTCACCAAAAAAAAACCTCCACCCTTCAGGCTATTAGCTCTGGCAGATGAACTTCACAAAAGGATAACAATGTCTAAATCCACTCAAAATATATATCAGCATATATATATATATATATAATCTCACCCAGGCATATAATAGCACATGTGCAGCACTTAAAGACTATCTAGCCATCAAAAAAAAGCAAAATCTGCCTCATTCCACAACATACATGGACTAGAGGCTACATCAGATGGGCCATGGGTTTTCCCTCCACCATTAGAGTGCCTATTGCACTTCAAATTGGAACAATTATACATGCAGCACATAACATGATTGAACCTAGTTATAAGCATTTCAAAGAGAAGCTTCAGACCCATCAACTTTTCAACTCACCCCCCCCCAATTATTTAGGATCACCTGAAAGAAATACGCCATTTACCACTAATGAAGTTGCTTTGAAGATTGCCACTCTGCCCAATGCATATCATCCAGGCATTCATGGCATACCAAAATTTGTGTATGAGCACCTTAGCCATACAACTAATCAAGTGTTATGTAATCTTGCAAACTATATCTCACAAAAAATGTACAACAGTGAAAATCTTTATCCAATTGCAATAGTACCATTTAATAAGAAACCAGCTCCAATAATCACCCTTAATAATATTCGGCTTATCTCCATGTTCCAATAGCCATCAAGATCATTGAGAAAGTCATTAAAGACAAGATTGAGCCATATCTGATCCCATTGATTTCACCACACTTCTTTTCAAAGCTGTATTAGGATCGGGGCGAGGCCGAAAAAAATACAGCCCAGTTGCAGTTCAAATAGACATTGAGTCAGCTTTTGATTTGGTGGCAATCGAGATATTAAATAAAATGTTGGCTGGTACTCTTTTATATGTTATAACCAACTTGTTGTTAAATCAGGATATACATATTACGCTCAGTGGCAAAAATTCTGAATCTTTTATTCCAACACAATCAATCTCACAAGGATCCCCTGAGTGCTTTACTTTTCACTTTCTACATCAACCCTCTATTAGTAAAAATCCAGCAAACATTAATTGGCATACAAATACCAAACACATCTCAGCAGGTAACATGCATTGCTTATATGGATGACATAACTGTCTTCCTCCCATCTAAAAAACACCTACCAGCCTTGCATACAATACTACAAGAATTTGCAGCCACACACAAACTCAGGATCAATCTAAATAAGACTGCAGTTTGGTCTCTTTATAATGCAAAGCAGTACACAGGCATATATGAGGGAAAGCCATCTGCCTTTTTGGGATTTCCAAGCATATGTGAGGGAAAGCCATCTGCCTTTTTGGGATTTCCCTTTTATATGAGTGCAAGTGCAATGAGGGAAAAGATCCAGAACAAACTCAAAGAAGAAACAGATAAAATTTCTACTTCACTCTCAAAGGCATATCTTTCAACATACTCCAAGATCCAGCTATTTAACTAGCTAGCCATAACAAAAATCACCTATTACTCACCCATTATCACCTTTTCCAAAGGTTTTATAAACAAAATCTCTTCTCTATGTAATAAGCTTTAGTGGCAGAGGAAGAGTGTGTCAATATCTGCAAAACAACTTACCAGACAACCCATTCACAATGGACTAGGACTTCATAGTATTTATATTTTCCATCTACAGAAGGCCACAAACCTAATAGCATCCACAGTCAAATACTTTCCAATGCTTGAGTGCTGACTTCAAATAACACCAACAGATAGAACACCCCTGCCTATGACCAACTATCATCAATGATCAATTATATAAAAACCACATCACAGATATCTCTTCAGACAATATACAAGCATTCATACTGGCAAATTTATTCATTAATTCATCAAAATGCAAACCATGACACCAATCTGACAATGCTAAAAATCAACAATCTACAATTACTCCGTAAGTTTAAAAAATGGTCCCTGGAGCCAAAGTATTTTTTTTTGCTGAGACTAAACCTACATGCACTGACCACAACATATTTTCTGAGATACTGAAGGCTATATACTAACATAGATCCTTTTTGTCCCCTGTGTCACAGGGCTGAAAAAACACAGCAACATATATTTTATCTTTGTCCAGCCCTAGACAGAATTTGCTTTATTATGATAGGAGCATATAGAAAATCTAACATAACCCTTCAAACAATCTTTAATTCATATTGCAAAGGCTCTATTCCATCAGTCCATGCAGCCACTTTTGTGCTTTATGCATACTGGTGCACTTGATGCACATTCACCTTAGGTATCAACACAAGGCAACATCCGTCAATTTCAATATCAAACTGGCAAAACTACGAGCCAGAGACAATAAAATTGCACATCCAGATATCTATGCAGGAATCTGGTCACTGATAACACAACAATCAAACCTCTAAGATGGCTCCCAATAACTAACAATCTATGCCATCAACCAATATTTTTTTAAAAAAAAAAAGGATGTGGCATGTATCTACAAATAAAAATACAGAGAATGTTGTCTTTTATTGCATACTATTCAGAACTCAAACACTGGAAAGCAAACTAAACTCAGCACTGCAATAGACATACAAGTTGAAGTTTGCAAATTGAACAATGATAACCCAAGACTTTTGAGAACTCTGATTACAGCAGGCAGCGCTCACAAATGTAACGTATACATATGTATTTGCATCTCCCTTAACAATGTTTAAATATCTTTCCCTCCTAATTTAATTTTTTTTTTGTTCATCACAGATGCAAACTTAAACTTGGTCTACTCACTAGCAATGTAAATATATGTATATGGGGTGTCTTATAGCAAATGTAACCCTATGGTCATCAATAAAGTTCTTTTCTTTGAAACATCATCATCATCATCATCATCATCATCATCACATCATATATTTTTTTAATATATAATAATAATAATATAATAATAATATAATAATAATAATAATAATAATAATAATAATAATAATAATAATATAATAATAATAATAATAATAATAATAATAATAATAATAATAATAATAATAATAATAATAATAAAATAAAATAATAAAATAATAATAATAATAATAATAATAATAATTCAATTTATTTATCATACAAAACTACAGCATTAAGCCAATTACAGAATTGCACTATAACAATTATACAACAATATACACAAATAAGTTTAGTGATAAAAATAATATAATTATATGCCATACTTTTTTATAAGACAAGTAACAAATTTTTTAAAGTCCAAAGAAAAAATATTTAGTAAAATCATGATTAGAGGTATTAGGCAAATAAAACATAGGTGAAAATTTTAATATGTTAGAGTGACAAACTTTAATATAAAACAAAGTAAATGTACATGTTTTATGTAAACAATTATTAAAAGTAATATTTGAAATTTTGTTAGTTAATATAATTTTTTGATTCACAAGGTTATATACAATTTTAAGATCTCTTATTTTTCTTCTAATGGATAAGAATAGATAATGGTCTTTTAACTTAAAGTACTTAGAAAATTTGTCATAAACCAATTGAATTTTAATAATATCTCATTTGGCACTGGGATTCCAAACAACAGATCCATATTCTAAAATAGGCAAAACCAAAGAGAGAAATAATTTATATTTTGTAAAACTACTAAATTGTCTACCATGCCTTAAAATTGCACCCATAATTTTAAAAGCCTTATTTAATACATTTTCAATATGATGATGAAATGATCCATTGCTTGCAAAAATAATTCCAAGGTCTTTTTGAATATCAACAAATTTTATATTATGATCTTCAATATAATAAGGACAAATTATCATTTCAGATTTTTTGGAATTAGAAACTGTTGAACATTTATCCATATTAATATCCATTTTATTATCTCTACACCATTTCACAAAATTATTAATATCTTTTTGTAATAATATGTAATCATTAATTGAATTGATAGTCCTAAAATTTTTATAATCATCTGCAAAACATAAAATATGTGAAAATTCCAAACTCTCTCCCAAATCATTATTATAAATGTTAAACAATAATGGTGCAAGAATACTGCCCTGAGGTACTCCTATATTACAATAATATGGATTAGAAATATTATTCTTAAACTTTACATACGCTGTTCTCTTCTTAATAAAAGATTCAAACCATGCAACCAAATTATAGGAAAAACTCAATTTATACATTTTGAAAAGCAACCTGGAATGATCCACTTTATAAAATGCCTTGGATAAATCAAAATAAACAACATCTAAATGACATTGATTTTCAAAGGCATTAGCAATGTGATCAGTTATTGTTAAAAGATTTGTTTCAGTCAATCTTCCAGGTAAAAAAACATGTTGCACAGGAACCCAAATCTTATTTATGTCATTAATAATTTTCTTATAAACACATCTTTCAAATATGTGTGCAACTGTATGAAGCACAGAAATTGGTCTATAATTATTAACATTATTTTTTGAACCATTTTTAAAAATAGGTATAGCTTTGGCAAGTTTTAGAGAGTTAGGAAAAATACAATTTTTAATGGAACAATTAAGAATATAATATAAAGGAGCAGCAATATATTCTACACAACCTTTATAAATGAAAGAAGATATATTGTCATAATAACGAATGTGTTTTGAGTTCTTTGACAGCTGATATAATATCACTGTTGTTGAAACAATTGATAGAAATGCTATCATTAAAACATCCCTTAGTCAAATTAAACCCAGACAGTTGAGAATTTCCAAATAATTCAGAAAAGTGAACTGAAGAGTCATCAGCACTTAAAGATGAATTATAATCCATTTGAGACTTTCTTTTGATAATGGTAGAAGTTTTAATAAAAGATCAAAATTCTTTAGGATTATCTGACAAATTGAGCTCCATATTTTTAATATAGTTTTGATAATCAATTTTCTGAATAGCTTTAACCAATCTTCTATAATTAACAAAATTATTGTAAAAAAGTATATTTTGTGTTTTAATGTACTGCTTATGATGATACAATTTCCTTCTAATAATTTTAAGTTTATCTGAGAACCAAAAAGGAAAATAATAATTGTGAGAGTCACGTTTTTTTGGTATATAAAAATCAATCAGATCATTAAATACTTGATTAAAAAAGTCCATAATATAATTAACATCTGTTGAGGAATAATATAACTGGCTTCAATCAAAATTAGAAATTGTCTTACACAGACCCATATAATCCCCCTTTTTATAACAGCTTTTAATATTTAAAGGAACATGCCACTTAAAATAATAATAATAATAATAATAATAATAATAATAATAATAATAATAATAATAATAATAATAATAATAATAATAATAATAATAATAATAATAATAATAATAATAATAATAATAATAATAATAATAATAATAATAATAATAATAATAATAATAATAATAATAATAGTAGTAGTAGTAGTAGTAGTAGTAGTAGATAGTTATTCAATAAACAATATAATAAACATTACACTACACTGGCTATGTATGAGCAACTTGACAGAAAAAATCTTGTCTAATTATAACGTGAAATTACTTCTGAATATTGGTATAGTAGATAAATATGCTAATCACTATGAGATTTTACAGTTTTAATACATGTAATTCTTTGATAGTTTATGACCAATATATGTTAGCATTTATGATGTTGATTTTAGTGTATGATTTTTAATAGGATGTATATACCATATATACCAGTAAATTATTTTATGGTCGAGATTTTTTTTAAAAAGTATAAACATATATGATTAAACTTGTATATGGTTACAATATACTTATTGTTTTCTTATCAATAATTTATTCAGATAATTGCTGTTTCTTCTTCAATTGCTAAAAATAATGTTTTCTTCTATTTCAGTGGTCTTAATTTTATATTTTATTATTTTTATAGATGGACTTGTTTTATTTCTATTATTAAAAGATATAAAGTAAAATTTATTATTTTTCTAGTTATTTATTTCGTTTAAATATATATTTATGGAAAATAAGCAATCTTTGTTCAATAATGTTAGCTGTCAAATTCAATTTGGCAACTGACATTGCTAAACAAAGATGATATATATATCCTCTCTCTCTCTCTCACTCTCTCTCTTTATATTCTTTCTCTCTTTCGATCTCATATATGTAAAAAAAAAAACCTGAAGGTGGTTTAAGTATAAAGAGGTCAGTAAATTCAAAATAAATAGCAACCATAAAAACATTAAATTTTTATATATTTTTTAATAACGTAAAAAGTTTATCTACAAAAATGATGGAATATAAAATTACTTACGTTTCTTTGTTTTAAATAAGTCTGTATAAAATATTGGACGACAATGTAGTTTAGCATTGGAGAATGTTTATTTTATAAATGGAATTAAAAAAAGATACTGAAAAATAAATTAATATATAAAAGAAAATGTAATATCTAATACGAAAATTTTTTTTTCATCAACAATATTTAATTTAAAAAATAAATATTAAGTTCTTACATTGATTTCCCAAACTTAGCAGATTACTACGCAAAATAAATAATATCTGTTATTTAAATATATATATATAGATATTATTTAGACATGATTTCATGTTGTTAATTATTCTTTGATAAAAGAAAGAAGAAAAAAAAAAGATTTTATTTCTTTTATTGGGGAAAAAGAGATTAAGAAAATGAGATATTTTAAATTAATTGTCTTGTTTCTTACTTTTAATTAATATTTATAATTTAAATTAAAAATAAAAGTTCAATTAATTTTTTCTGATTGTTTACTAAACCTTACGATTTATTTTATAAAATTTCAATTATCTGAATTTCAATTATCTACGTAAAAAAAAGGATGATTATAATAATTATTATTCAAAAATTAAATTGCTTCAATGTAGAATATAATCTATTATTCACAAATTCTATTAATATATATATAAGCTATGTAAATATATATATATAGACTCTGACTTAATGATTACTGAGATTTCAAAAGTGGACCAATACCAAAAATTAGATATGTTTATTTAGCATCATTTTTTGTTTTAAATGAGCTGTAAATATATAAACAATGGCATATATAGGTTGCATTGTTCTCTTCTTATACCTGATATGTAAGTTGTGCAATTTAGAGATGTAATTTACTGTAATTCACTTCAGAGACATCTATCGTAAGCTTAAATAATTAACAGACAGTAGATGGTAATATTGTGTTCACATTTTCAGACTAGTTCTTAGCTTTAGTGGACAGCATAATGTAGATATTGGGTTACCAATTAGTGTTTATTGATTACCCAAACTTCAGTAAGCTGCTTTGAAATAAAAAAAACTAGACTAAATTATAGCTCCTAATTACATGTTAAATGTAAACAAAAAATTCACGTGATATTTGTTTCACTTTCTACAATGTCCAAATCATAGTTCTTTTTTTAAGAATTTTGGAACTCAATGTATTCTAGCAATTTTTGTTATGAATTAGTAGACTATAAAGCAGTGTTTTTTATTGTTTGTCCTCAGTGAATTTTATAAAAATAAAATTTATTAAGAGTCATAAAACCTATTTTACAAAATATCACTTCTTGTGCTCACACCCATATTAGGAAAGAATTCTTCAATATTGAGCTTATTGCAGACTCAGGAGAAAAATAAACACATTTATTCTTTTTTAAAATGGTCGAGCAGTCAGCAGTAGTCCCGGGTTTGCGGATTCGCTTCCCGGCCGATGCTTTGACACATTATTATTTTTATTAGGCTATCATTTTATTTCAGACCTTTAATCATCTCTTTTATTTTTCTCAACTTTATTATCAAGATCACATAATAGATTTCACAAAATAAAAACTTTTATTCTATAGAAAATTTTAGACACTTACTAAAAATAATAATGAAGAAATCCATTACTTTTCCCAAAAATAATATTATAGCAATTAAAACAAATCACAAATTTTAATACAAAGTTTTTTTCTTCTTAAATCCAACTTCGTCTATTTCTTGTTTAACTTTTTCCTTGCAGCTTGGCACAGTTGGAAAGCATACAACTTGAGATCAGAAGGTCTCAGGGTCGATTGTGGTGCTCGAACTTTTTATAAATTTCTGATCAATAAAGCCACCTGTGGTTTAAAATGGTAGAATATCTGAGTTGAGCTAGGGAAGTCCTAGGATTGATTCTGTTGCTCATAGATCCAGCACTCAAACTTTGTGTGAATTCCTGAGCAATAAAGCCATATGCATTTATTAAGAATCTCCTGGTGTCAAAAATTTTAACTATATTTAACCAAATTTACATCTATTCTTTATTATATTTTTAAAAATTTTTAATTATTCACTAGAAATATGTTTATAAATGAAAATTAAAAAATATAATTTCAATTTTTCAAATTTAGAAAAAAAAATCTACCAAAGTAAAATATGTAATATGATTAATAAGAACAATCAATTTGATTAGTTTCAAAATCCTAAACAAACTATTGTTTTAATTACTTAAAGCTCATGAAACTCTATTTAAAAATTAAAATTTGTTTATAATTTTGGAAAAATAACCAAAATTAATTGGCTAAGGTAAAGATGAAAGAGTTACTTTTCAGTGAATTATAAATTGTGATTGAACATTATTGATTTCTCTTGATTTGTCTTTTGCTAAAACTAAATATTTTTCAATGATTTTAATGTTGTAATTCACAATTTTGTTGAATTTTCATGCAGTTTTTGTATGAGCATTTTTTTCATATGTATTGTTATTTAATAATACAAAGCAATATCCTTTATTTTCTTTCATGCAGTAATTTTATTTTTTTCAGGAAAATTTTTAAATACTTTCACACTTTCAAATCAAGGTGAGTGATTTACTCTTTTTTCATTTCATTTTCAAAACTTATGGGTGCTTTACCGAACAATTTATTTTTCTCTTGTTCATTTTCATACACTGTTTTTAATTCTGCTACCATTTCAAGTTGAGGATTTCACCATCCTTCTTCCACATATATAGGTCTGGAACTAAGAATTGAAGTGTATTTAAATGGTATTTTGAAGTTTGATAAATTAAAGAAACCCTCATCTAATGACAAATTTGGTCCTTTTTGTTTATAAGTCAGAAATTTAAATTTATTGTAGAATTTGGTTTCTAATTCTCTTTCCAACCTATTGCCCTCATTACCTACTTATTGGGAAGGATGATGTTTTCTTCCCTGTTGTACCATGAATTAATTCCATAAAATATATACACACTCTAGTTTGGACTTTTATATTAGTATTAAAAATAACAGAGTATCAAGATATTTATAAATTATAATAAGGTATATCCTTATCAAATTGATGGTATTTCTTTAAAAGGAAAAAAAAAGTAAATCCAAGAGTAGATAAAAATTAAGTTCACATAGGTACTAAATTTACTGCCTTAGTGACACCTCATTTTAAAGAAATAAGAATTAATTAATTAATTAATTACTACTAGCTATTTTCTTTGATTTCCCAACTTGTAGATCACATTTATTGCTCATTAACTATTAAATAGCATTGAATACCTTTTCTGTATCTGTGTGTGAAAGGAATAGAAAATTTTATTAATACATGCATTTGCAAGCATATATATGGATTAATTATCTATATATTTACAATTATTTCTTGTTACCATAAAAAGAAATAATAATGTCAATTTTATCTTTTCTCAATTCAGTAGTTTTGTAAAATTTAGTTATTTTTAAAAAAATGTTTATTTTTATTAAAAAATTTTCTCCTTTCTTAAAATACAATAAAAAATTAAACATAAAATCTTGCTTTCATAATTAGATAAAACATCAAAGAATAAGATTGATTGATGATAGGAATCTTTAATACAGAATTTTGTTTCTTTATGGTGAAGAAAAAAATGTCAGAAAATTTGCTTAAGACTTTATAATAGTCTTTAAAATCTTTCTTTTTAAAACCTGAAAAATTAAAGTATTTTATTAGCAATATTTGACATTCTTCACTCATTTATAAAAAGAGTATTAAAAGAACTCTATTCTTTGGAAAAAGAAATCTACCATTTTATTTTTTCTTAAAAGGATATGCATTAAAAATTACTATATGTTGAATTGATACCTTTCTTAAGTATACAAAAAGAAAAGTATACAACAAATTCACAATTGAATAATGAATTTCATGTTTAATTATTTTAAAGAAGTGGAGGAATGCTAATAAAATTCAGTTAACTTCCAATTGGGTTTTTTATGTTCAGAATAAAATATTCAAACCAGATATCTGTTAGTCTTTATTAAAATAAAGTGATATATATTTAAAGAAGCTCACATTGGCATATACTGAAAATAAATGCAAATAGAGAAAATGGAAATGAATTTTTCAATGAAATTTTTACGAAGAAATACTTTAGTCTAAGAAATATAAAAATAAAAGCATTAATTTTAATTGCCAACATTATTTTTTTTTATTCTAATGAACATTTTAATAAGTTGTTAGTCAATTAAATAATTATCCAAAAGCTGTAATAATCTTTTAAACTATTTAATATTTTAAATATTAAATATTTTGGTAATCTTTTTGTAATTTTGTAATGTACAATTGTATTCATGTTTGCATTAATTATAAAAAATAATAATGTACTGATAACTAAAAAATATTATTATTGACATTTTTTAGTATTTTGTATTAAAATCAGTCAACACTTAGACAACCCCAATATCAGTAACAATCAGCAATCTCAATCTGTTGTCAAGGCAACTCTCTTTTAACAATAAAGGTGGAATTCTAACTTTAACTTAAAGAATTTTATTTTTAAAATAGTAATTTATATGTATTAAGAATTAGTAAGTTTATTTATTTATTTACTTCAATTTTAGGAAAGAAACAAAATAATTTCTATTTGATAAAAATTATTATTCACTGGTTTCTGTTAATTAAAGATTAAAGAATATTATTGTTTAAATTCAATTCCCAAAGGTTATAATTGGAATTATTTTGCCATTATATATATAATATAATATTTTAATGGATGTTTTAGATGGAAATATTTAATATATGGAGTTATCCTTTTATAATTACTCAATTAGAAATCACTTTACCTAAAACTATAGCTAACAAAAGTCAACTTTTCCTGGCCAAAAGTTAAACTAAACTGTCAATCTGAAAGCAGTCAGTCTGATAGTTTTACTTTAATTCTTGACCTGGGACAATTTAGCTTTTGTTAACTACTGATCTAAGTAAAAGGTTTTTTAGTTAAGCAATTTTAAATGCATAAACTCCACACATTAGCTTGAAACCAGTTTAGGGATAGAAATAATTCTAGATAGAGATTTTAAATACTTTCTCTTGCAGCATTGATTGAAAAAGCTTGTTTAGAGTTATTAACATGCTCATTATATTACATTTGTAAAAACAAGCTAATTAAGTCACATAATGTATGACTTGGTTTTCTTACTATTATAGTTTGGCTTTTAAGGCTTTGGTGATATCATAATGCTAAGGCTATTATTATATGGTGCATGTGAATTAAGTTCAGTCCCATATGGTTATTTCAGTTACATAGATGGATTTGAAACATATAGATATCTGAAAATTTCAGATTTTCTACTTAATAGTTAAGTATTCGATAAATTCTGGGCTGGAGTTTGTATTTTAGATTTAATGTCTGAATGTCCTAGCACCTCACTAATGAGAGCCATTAGCTTGAAACAGGTTTGGGGATATGGATAATTTTAGATAGAGATTTTAAATGCTTTCTCTTGCAGCATTTATTGAAAAAATATGTTTAGAGCTATTGGCACACTCATTATATTACATTTATAAATACAAGCTAACATAATGTGTGACTTAGGTTTCTAATATATATATATGAAAAACAAAAAACACAAGTTAAAAACTTGCATACGCTTGTATTTATGACAATAGATGACATTATACATACCAAAAACACCTTCAAGCGTTTGTTTACTCGCTCTGACGTTTATGTAAACAAACGCTTGAAGGTGTTTTTGGTATAACACCATCTATTGTCATATATATATATCAAATAAAAACTACCCCAAATCTAAAATTAAACCAGACCAGCATAAAAATAATATTAAAACCCAACCTAAGGTTTCACTGCTACAAGCAGACTTCTCAAGTGTAAAGAACTACAAAAAAACTACACAATATATATACTATTAAAAACTATCCACAAATCCATTCACTTCTCATCCACCCTTAATATTAAAGAACTCTTAAATAAGTAATTGCTTGTAATGTTTATATATATATGAAAAACAAAAAACAAGTTAAAAACTTGCTAACGCTTGTATTTATGTCAACAGATGGCGTTCTACCAAAAACACTGTCAAGCGTATGTTTATATAAATGTCAGAGTATGCATTCACTATCTCTAACTTTAATTCCACTTTCAGATCATGATTTCAAGCTATTTGCCAGTGATGATAGCAAATAGCTTGAAATCATGATCTGAAAGTGGAATTAAAGTTAGAGATAGTGAATGCATACTCTGACGTTTATGTAACATACGCTTGACGGTGTTTTTGGTAGAACGCCATCTGTTGACATATATATATATATATTACTCTGGAATAAACTCTACAATATTCAATATATCAATATAAAAACATAAATAATAGCTATAACCACCATACTATTCTGGGTATATTGACTATTGTAGAGTTTATTCCAGAATAATTTGTTTATATTTATTTTATCTGATTTTACATCTATACATTGTAAAGATTACTAAAGAAAACCATTTAATCTTTGGAAAGTCTATTAGTAATTGGTTTCTTATCAATATCATTATCTCTGTTTACATGGATATAATCTCTTTGTTGTTTATTAAATTAAAAATACATAAAAATATTTAATTCGACATATATTTACACATACATATTTCTTAATCAACTGAATTAATTGTCCATTAAAATATTTAAATTTGAAAATGTCTAATATTTTTTTTATTTTGTACTTGTGTATAAAAAGCCTTTCTGAATTTTATGGTGCAAATATTTCAATACCTTATCCAGACTATTAGCTAATGTAGCACACTTATTGGATGCCTTAAGGTAGATTGTAATTGTAAAAGGTTTAAAATTATAACAAATATTATTTATGTAATTTAGAATTAAATAATTTTGAAAGTTCAATTTAATGACAGCATATTACATTTAAATATTCACATTATTAAATAGTTAAATGAGATGATATTAACCCTCATTTGTGTGATCTGATCCTGGAGATCAGTAATTTTCTTAGGATTCCAGGAGCAATTTCTTTTGTTATAATTTTTCTTAATGTTATTTACCACATCCATTGGTGTTTACACTGCTATTAGATCTTGATAGTAGAGATTTTATTTAAAAAGTTTGATAGCTTCTAACTTTATTTGACCTCATAGAGCTAGGGCATAAATTGCATGCAAAAGGATGTAGACACAGAAATAATAATACATTAAAAATACTACTGAAATCTGAGCAATCCAATAGTATGAGATAAATTAATAAAAAAATTAGATAGATAGATAGATAGATAGATAGATAGATAGATAGATAGATAGATAGATAGATAGATAGATAGATAGATAGATAGATAGATAGATAGATAGATAGATAGATGGATAGATGGATAGATGGATAGATGGATAGATAGATAGATAGATAGATAGATAGATAGATAGATAGATAGATAGATAGATAGATAGATAGATAGATGGATGGATGGATGGATTGATGGATAGATGGATAGATAGAGAGATAGACAAATAGACAGATGGACAGACAGACAGATAGACAAATAGACAGACAGATAGATAGATAGATAGATAGATAGATAGATAGATAGATAGATAGATAGATAGATAGATAGATAGATAGATAGATAGATAGATAGATAGATAGATAGATAGATAGATAGATAGATAGATAGATAGATAGATAGATAGATAGATAGATAGATAGATAGATAGATAGATAGATAGATAGATGGATAGATGGATAGATAGAAAGATAGAGAGACAGACAGACAGACAGATAGATAGATAGATAGATAGATAGATAGATAGATAGATAGATAGATAGATAGATAGATAGATAGATAGATAGATAGATAGATAGATAGATAGATAGATAGATAGATAGATAGATAGATAGATAGATAGATAGATAGATAGATAGATAGATAGATTTAGAAAGTTATGAAATCTTCTGACATTGTACATATTAAATTTAATCAAATATATCATTTTATGGGATCATTCAAGTGCTCTAAGCAAATAAAAATGAAATAACTTCTATATGTTTCTGAGCTTTTATTAGGATAATAAGGATAAACGATATTTGTGAGATTCATTATCAAATTTATAAAAATGTTGTACAATCTGATTCAAAATGGCTTTAAATAATATTCACAGGAGAGAATCTTCAAGTGTTAAATTCAATACTTTTATAAATTTTCAACTAATTGAAAAGTATGTAATATTATTATTAACCATTTAATTATAATATTATATATTTATGACAAATTGAAAGTCATTAGATTATTATTAATAATATTTTCAGATTATTTCTCATGAATATTATTTAAGGCCAATGTGAATCTGGCTATAAAAATAACTTTACAAATTTTATGCTGAATCTTCCAAATGTTGTAGACCATATTGGTTACTCTAATAAGAATGTGGAAGCAGATAAACAAGGGGGTAATGGTTGTTACATTTTTATTTACTATTGTCAAACTCACTCCACTCACAACTTTGACACCATCGACCTCAGATAAATACAATAATGATTATTACTAATCATTTTCTAAACTAGAGTTTATCTCTAGCAGAGATGGGTAATGATGTAGGATAAGATGTTTAATTAAATTTAATATAAACAGTGCTAGAAGATTTCATTGGCTCTAAAATTATTACATATTAATTGGTGATATCTAATTATACTAATATATACATATATCAAAATATCAAACTTAATAATTAATATACTAGTCAAATGTAAATGAAAATTCACTACAAATTAATTGGCAATAAGTTTTGATTTAGTTTTGTCTAATATTTTAATTTTGAATATGTATAATTTAGTTTTATATAATTGAAATCCAGATAGAATGATAAAAATGATAAAATATTTTAAAAGTTTTACAAACTTAATTTTATATATATGTATGTGTATATAAAAGTAGTTTTTGTATTCTAATTAATTCAGTTATAATTAAAAATTAAAAAAAAAATTAATTACTTTAATTTTAAATTTGAAATAACATGCTTTCTAATTTTATTATCAAATAATGCAAGTTAATTAACATATTTATAGAAATAAGTTTGTTATAATTGGAAAGTAAAAGCAAATAACTATAACAAAATATGAGTTGTTTATTAAAAAATATCATATCAGGCTGTAAAAGGGGCAAACAGTTAACAGTTGAATTATGAACAACTATAAAACAAATGATTATAAAGAAACTAGATTTGAACTGAAGCTTAAGATGCACAGAACGTATAACATAGGATCATAATACAAGATTGGAGATTGTTGGAGGAGAATTGGCAAAATGTGACACCAAAGGATCTTCATGTTTCTTCCAATCAACTTTACTGAAAGTTAACGGATTTCTCCAAAGAGAAATCGGTTATTTCTGCATTAAAGTTACATTATAATATGACTTACTTATCAGATTCTTACTAACTTTATGGTACAACTACTTTTTCTGTATTAGTTTTTGTAATCAACATTTATTGGTATTTAAACTATGGAAGAAATATCCATGAAATCAACTAAGTAATTTTTACATTTAGCTTTATCTTCTGAAGGAAAGGCAGAAATTGCCAGTAGCAAAAATGTATGTTTTCCATATGTCATAGCATCAGCCAGGAGGCAAACTCACAACTGTCTGCAACCAACTACTTGCTTGCAAAGTGGCTGCGATTACAAAGACAAAAACTGCTTAACTTTAAATAATTTTATTTAGGCTAAATAAGATTACATGATCTCAAAACGTAAATAGACAACCATGCATTACAATTGCGTATTAGATGAAACTGCTTTTTGCAAAAAAGATAGTGTTGTTCTATTTTATATTTAAATAATTCCTTATAAAACATTCCTTTCAATAGATTTACTCATTTATTTCTTTTGTATACATTAAGATCAAAACCTTTAATTGATGAATAACGAATTATATATTTTTTTAATCAAAAGTTTTCCTATTAATAATCTTGATAATAACAGAACTGCATTTTAATTACTTCTACAGCTTTAAATCAATAATTCTCTTGACTAAATTGTGAATATAAAAAAGTTCATTATATATGTCTTGTGATTCTAATACTTGAGTGTATTTGTAATTGCAATAACGTAATTACAATTTACAAGAAAAGGAATAGGTATTTATTTTATTTTTGATTTAATACCTTAACTTTAAAATACTAAATTCTATTGTGATTTTCTAGCTAATATTTTAAGAATGTAAAAAAGTTTTTGTTAACTAAAACGATTATTTAATTTCCTTTTTTTTAATTATTGTTGTTAGTGAATTCATATTGTTATATAAAATATCGGTATGTCCGTATTATTTATAATTCTATATTCAATATCTTAACAATCACTGTATTCTTTTTTTTTTTGTAAATTGGAATACAATTGTAAGCAATTATGTGAGTTTATGTTCTATCATAAGTGTATCAGTTCAGCTTAAACTTAAGCTATGACATCTAAGGTAAAAAATTAAATGAGTAATTATATCAGAAATCATATTCTTCCTAAATTAGTACTATGTATTAGGTTAAAATACAATTAAAAGCATTCACATATTATCATCACTATAGTCAAAACCCTCATATAAAATACCATTACACAAATTGTGTTAGTAATAGAATACCAGCTTCTTTTAGATATCCACATTGTGTGCCATTATTTAAATTAAATTAGCATTCTTAGTTGGAAATTGCCAATCATACACAGTTGTGATATTACATATATTAATAGCTTGAATAAAGATTTGAGGTATAGACTATTGAAGCATTACTCTGCCATGAGAATATAAGTTTGAATTAATTAGGCACTGTTTATGTTTACCATAAATAAAAGTTTATGTTTATAGTTAGCATTGTCTAGATTGGCTTCCTATTTAAGTTCTTAAATTGAACACAAAAGTGAATTTATTTTTGTCAGCATAGCAGTTAAAATTAATTATTGCTGCAATACTGTGAGCATTATTTATATAGAATTTGCAAAATTTTTCATTCCACATATATATAAATATAATGCATATCGCAAGTTAAAATAGATAGAAAACAATCAAATCACCAATAACTATGTTAAAATATTTCCACAATGCCCTCTGTGAACAAATATAAATTCTGAGCTTGAATATAACTACACTTAAAAAGATACACTTCTTGTTAAAATTCTTTTTAAGTTTAGCTGTTTGAAGTTCAGAATTAATATTTGCTCATAGAGGGTGTTGTTCAAATATCTTAACATTGTGATTGGTAATTTGAATGTTATATATATATTTTTAATTCTTTGTTCAACACTTAAAGTGATTTTAGTTCAGAACCTAGGGAAATATGATTTACTCCCTTTGTTTATATGTTTATATATATTGTGATCACAAGAGAATAGGCAATCTTCTAACCCTCACCAAAAAGTCGGTTGAGATGGTGTCAATATTGTAGAAGTGCAACTATCACTGACATGAGTAATCCATATAGATTTTATATTTTCGTATAAGCTAAAACTACTCTATACTCTAATAATAGATTCAAATTTAATAAAATAATTCATTTGTCAGAATTATTCAGTAATATGTACAATCTCAGTCTTATTATATTTTAATGGAAATATTTTTGCAAATAAACTGTTTCCGACTCTAAGAACTAATGAAAAGTAATTTAATCTGTTTTAAAACTAAGGCTAGCAATTTTAAATATAAAGTCGACTAATGATTTATCTCAGGGTTATATAAAATAAGAAAATAAATATGTGGATGTAAACTGTGTTTAATCATCTTAGGATATGACAATGTAAAGGGGATTTTATGTACATCATCTTACTCTATACCTTTGTATTTCATATAGCAACAATAACAAACATGATGTTTTAAAATCCAAATAAATTTATGTTTACTTTAATGTCATAAAAATGATATTTATCTTATAACTATGTAGAGATGATGCTTCTATAATAATGACAAAAGAGAAATATTAAAAAATTAACAATTGCTTTATTAAACAATAAAAATAAATAATAAAAGCAATTAATAACAATAAAGAAAAGTATATAAAATGTCTAATAGAAATTAATATATGTTTTCTAAGTTTGGTTAAAAACTTGTGATATGAAAAATATATCCTCATATAGGTTGCAGTGACACTAACTAAAATAGCAATAGGTTGTTTATTACTTCAAAATAACCCTCAACTTAAAAATACTGGAGGATAATAATCATCATAATGATAATATAAGGTAAATATTCGTCCTTAATTAATTTGTTTTCACAACTAATTAATTATTAATCAACCTCACTTAATAATGTTGGAAAAGTTTTCACTTTTTTAAAAGAAACAATTGCGATTGTTGTTTAGCATACCCAAATGGTATTTATGGCATTGGGTTTATTTATTCTGCCTCAAATTCTTTGACTGAATTCATTTCCAGGCGTAAATGTTAAGAGTGATACTCTACTAATAAAACATAACTAGATCATTAGGATGCTTTATTACATACTATAGAACATTTTTAAAATTTATACTAATATATAATAATGGCACATAAAATATTCCTTACAGATTTAGTCATCTAAATAAGAATGATTAATTCCATTTTAACTTCGAGGTTGAATTTAAGAACCAATATAAACATATAATATTTGCAATATAACAAACTTTTGTATACATTTAATATTTGCATTTATATAACCTAAATCTAAGATTAATCACATTTAAACCTATTCAATATCATCAATAATAATATTAACTGAAAATAATATAATATCTGAGGTATTATTATATTCTTTATTACAGTAATAATAATAATAATAATAATAATAATAATAATAATAATAATAATAATAATAATAATAATAATAATAATAATAATAATAATAATAATAATAATAATAATAATAATAATAATAATAATAATAATAACAACAACAACAACAACAACAACAACTGATTAAGAAAGAAGCAATTATAATAAAGTTCACTAAATAATTCATTGTTTATACTCCAACAATTATAATGATTTTAAAAATTTATCCCATTGAAATATTGATACTTGAAAATATTCTAATGTTACTAGGAATTCACAAACACTTTTTAAAATAACAGCATTCAAAATGATATAAAACACATTTAATTTTATTTATAATATAATCCTTTCTGGAACATAATATAAAGATTAATAAATTCCATTTCAGTGTGTTTATTAATCCAAGACAAATTATATTCAACACATTAATCTATTTTAAGATTTTGTTTTTAAATTTGACATGTATTATCCTTAATATTTGCATTGATAATCCATAATCCATAAGTTGCTTTTAAATATTTATCATTCATAAACCATTATTCATTTAATGGTATTTAAATATTTATCTTTGATAATCCCTCATGCAATTCAATAAACACTGGAAACAAGTTCATAATTTATTATGGTATATTGTGCAAGCAATTTAATCCATTTGAAGAGATATTATAATTTTATCCAAAAGATTAACATTCAATACTTCCATTTAAAGTACCCTTATTAATCCATTAGTTTATTGATCTTTAATCTATATTGCAAATAGTTATGATCATATTTATGATCAAGCAAATAGGTTATTATCCATAAACAGAATGATTTCCATTAATTTTGAATTAAAGTTGAATGTTTCTCCAAGCAACTAAGTTTATGGTAATATATTTGAGTTTTTAAAAAAATATACAATTATTTAAAGTTTTTCTCTTCATTTTCACAAGATAAATTCACAATATTGAGACATAGAAGGCACTTTTTTGTTTTTAAAATAAATTTATTAAACATAGTAACATAGTAATATACATTTAAACTTTATAAAAAAAATTACATAGCATTCAGAATAAAACTTGAATAGGTCAATGCAGAGAAAAAGATATCTTAATAAGACTGAGAGAAAAACAAAACTTTCACCCAAGTATCATCATGTAGACTCACAGGTGAAAGCAGAGAGTCTCGCTGCTTGACTTGGTCAAGGAGCTTTTTTGAAATAAAAGAACAATTATTTTACAATATTTTGAGAATAAATATCAGCAACTTATTTGAAGTTGATAAATATAATTTTCCAAATATGCCATCTATTTACTATTACTTTCAATTGAAGAAATCCAATAATTTAATTTAAAGTAGATGGCATTACCATGAGTCAATTTCTCCATTTTCCATTAACTGTTGACTACAATAAATGAGATTTCTTGAAATAATAATTAATTAATTAATTAATAACAGTTTTTGGGTTTATATGCTATGGTTCATGTTTTCTAATATGATGACATTTTGCCCAGCAAAAGCAAAATGCTTAGACTAGTTAATCTACTTAATCATGGTTGTAAATATAGAGAATTTGAACTCAGACTTTCAAGCAACCTTTAACTATCCACACTATCTCATACTACTGATACACATGACTACACACATATAGAAAAGATAAATAATCACCAATATATATTTCATGCAGAAACAACACTCATCAGATGGTCCAGATTACCATCTCACACACACATGTAATCAGTGCTCAGTTTATATTAAGATAGTAAATCTTTATACTTTAAAGGATAGGCTTCAATCTACTCCAACCTCCAACTCTACATGTGTGTGGTCATGTGTATCAGTGTATAAGATAGTGTGGATAGTTGAAGGTTGCTTAAAAATCTGAGTTCAAATCCCTTTATTTACAATTAAGTTCCAGGTGCAAGAATGCCTATATTTCAAATCTTAATCATGTTTGATGAAGACAAACCAAAATGGCTATTTTAAAGTTTTAACATGCTTAAATTCTGAATGCAATAAAATTTTGTAGAGACTGTCTGGTATTTCCAATATTCAGTTATTATACTGTTAATCAGCTGATGTCTGGATTCAATATATTTCCCAGTATGCATTGGGTTTTCTTGGTTTTTCCACAAAAATTTGGAAAAATTTGCCAAGGTTACTATAAACACTGCAATTTTTAACTCAACATGGTAAAACTTTATGATAATAAATAATAAAAAATAATTTCTATCTTTTTCAATTGCTTCACTTTTATTTCAAAGGTTTTAAAATAATATTACAATCATTTATTTTAAATAAATAAATCATAAATCTTAATAGTTCTCAGATATTTATTTCAATTAATTTTAAATTAACCTTTTAATAAATAATGATCCATAAATATTCTAGCAAAGTAAACTATTTTTTGATAAATCTAAAATATATAAACTTTTTATACTCAGGCAAAATGTAAGAACTGTTTGTTCTACATGTAAATAAAAATGTAATCTAAAATATAATTGCTTTACTTTAAAATATTTTGGTGCTATAATGTTAAATTTATAATTCTATTCTATATTTATATATTAAATTATTATTTTATGTGTGTGAGCACCTGGGTTTGTTTATACAATTATCTTTACTAAGAATATTAAAACAATATAACCGAACATATTTTTATATAAATATTGATCATAAAATCTGCTTGAGAAGCCATCTTTAAATGGTTTACAAAATTGTATTTTTTCTTAAGCATTAATATTAAAGACTTTTAAGCTTAATATATATATATATATATATATATATAACATGTTATTCAAGCAATGATAGTAATAGATACATTTCCTTAACTATAAAAAATAAAACCAATAAAATTTTTACAGTGTTTAATTTATAATAGCTAATTTACAGAAGCATCTATAATGTTATAATATATTTGACAGACAATGTATTAAATAATATAATTGTGTTAACATATGTAAATTATAAAAAGTTAGCCATTTATGTAGGAACATTAACGTTGTGTGACTTTAATGCAATTTTTAAATTTTAACTGTTAAATGCTACTCAGGCTGGTATACATGCGATAAACTGGGTACAGCTATTATTTATTTTTATATATTGGTATTTTAAATATTGCAGAGTTTATTCCAGAGTTTTTTGCTTATAAATATATAAATATTCGCAACTTGCATACGAGTTCTTATTCTAAATATATCCACACTATTCTAGCATATGCAGGAGTAAAATATTTTTTTATTGATATACTCTTCTATTATTTCCAGAGTATTTAATCAGCACACACACATATATATCCACAACTGTATGTGAAATCTCTCAGAAATTTCTTTTCATGTAACTCCAAGATTATCTTTTAACATTTTCAAAATTTATATCTTATGTTTTATTATTTTTTTACCAACTCATTAAAATTTGAGAAAATAATATAAGGAGCTGGCTTAAGTTGTTGTATGCAAATGGAAATTGAGTGGATGTGGAGAATTTTTTATGATTAATTCAAGTAAATATTACGGAGCTTTTCAAAATAAGTAATATTCATATTCCCTTAGTGAGCATATAACCTGTATTTGGCTACAGTAATAAAACTTGTGGGTTACTTTTATAATCATTAATAATCAATAAAATCAATCGATAGTAAAATATTTTATAGTGCAATGTTTGGTGTATCCATTTCCACATTCATAATTTGGGATTTGAAATCAAGTTAACATTGACATTTTTCCCAGATCAAAAATGATCTTAGGATTTTTTACCCCAGTTAAATGGCTCATAGCCAATCCAATAAATTTAGCAACCAAAAGATTATATACTTACTTTTTTAGCCAACTTTTATTTAAATGCCTGTTTTATCTCTTTCTTGGTTGTATCCAGTTTAATTTTTGTTTTTATAATCTTTCCTGAGACATATTTCTACCATTCTAATTATCTTGATATGATTTTATTCATTATGTGTTTAAATTTATTATTTTTTGCATTCTTTTGTTTTATGCTTTCTCTTCTTGATCTTCCTGCAGGTATTTACCAGTAATTTAATTCTGGAGCTCATCAATTCTCTTTATATTCTTTCTTCAACTGACAAATCTCATTTCTTTATAATAATGTTACTTTTGTTGCATCATTCTATAGTTTTTATTTTATTACATAGCAATTTATAGTTTTTCATTAAATCATTTAGTTATATGAATTATGAGTATCATCTTCAAATTATATAACATGCTGATTCTCTTAACACATGCTCATTATCTTTGTTTTACTATATAATAATGTAGTGTGAAGTAGAATACTTGGAATATTATATTCACAAGAATTTGATGACTCTAGTAAGATATTTCATTCTTCAAAATGTATTATTGAGATTCTGATTATTACAATATATTCTCTTGCATTTAAGATGTGTTCTTATTAATGGAATAAAATCATTAACTATCTTTTGTTATTCACACTTAGTCTACTAAAATAATCTTTTCTAGTACAAGTTGAGGGTGGAGCATTTTTATTAAAGTAGATAAAAACAAATTAGGCATTCTCTGAATGTTGTGAAATATTAACTTATAACTAAACTAATTAGTTATTTAATATAAATCACAAATCATCATCAACAACAACCATTATCAATCCACTGCAGGCTGAAGGTCTCTCCAAGTTCAATTCATCTCCAATCTTTAGCTTCTCTTTTCCACATACCTCTGCACACTTTCTTATTTCATCCATCCATCTCACATGTGGTCTCTTTCTGGGTATTTTACAATCTCTTGGAATCCAGTTTAAGATTTCAATTGTTCACCTATTATAATCTTTTTTAGAAATATCATAAATAAGTCTAGTTATTTTTAGTTGGAAGAAAACTAAGTTCAAAAGTACAATCATATCGGTCAATGTCAATGCACTAACCATAAAAATAAAAATAAAAACTTGATTAAAGTATGATGTAACTTTTGCTATTGCTGAAATATAAATCACCTTACAATATAGCATTGCTTATCATGAGTTACTTTAAAAGCTAGTAGTGTTTTATATTTTAGAGCAGTGTTAGAATCAAGGGCTTGAGAATTAAGGACTTCTGTATTAACGCTTAATTTCACACTTCTGGCGATTAAATGTCACATAACCCTCAAAGCAATCCAACACTCAAAAAAAGTGTAATCAGTCGAAACAGCTTAAGAAATTAACCTATTTATAATTTATAAAAAGGGAAATAATGAGCAAAAACAAGTTTTAAGAAAACATTGTTTTATAAATAGATAGATGGATCAATGAATAAATGAAAATAATATTGAAATTAATAAGCATGAATTTTCTAGCAATATTTTTAATAAACTTAAAATACTATTATTAATAATACAATTAAAATAATAATAAGTTTTAGTTTATTAATTCTAGTAAAAAGTTTTTTAATCCTATTCTTAAACATAAATTTATTGAATATTTATTCAGCGGCTGAATTATAAAAACTAAAAAAGAAGAGAGATTTTATTTTAGTATTGTTTTTCTGGTCTTTTATTCCACGTTTTTCCGCCATGATGAGCAAAGACAAAATTAAATGATTATATTTTAATTAATCCTAAATTTATTCAGCGGATATAAGCCTGCTAATATTTTTTATTATAAAATGTAAAAACAAGGATTATGATCAAAGTAATACATAGATATAGAAGTATATTTTTTTCTTTATCAGTATTAAAATCAATTCCTTAAAATAATCCAGTTGGAAAAAAAAAAAAAGACTTCAATATTCTTATAAGTAATTTATTTAATTTATTAAAATAAACATATATTGATAATAAAATGAAACTGCACGCTTCACTTATTTATGAATATAAAATGTTTATTACTTTTTTCGTTACCTTGGTGGTTGTATTTGCATGCAAACGGAAAATCCCAGTTTGATTCCGGATAATATGGATTATTTGAGCGTGTTTTTTTGGTTGTTGAAGTTTTTTAATGTCTATTTAACTGTTTTAAAATTTTTACTAATAGGAACAACGTTTTCCTCCTAAAAGCTTGGATTGAAAACATTATTGTGTTTTCATTTTGTATTAATAGCTTTATAATTAACTAAAAAAGTAAAAGGTAGCTGTTGGAGGAGTGCAATAGATTCCAATATCTAGGTGCATTGCTCTCAGATCCAAGGTTTCTTCACTGATGAAAGCCACAAGCTAGAAACTAATCTGGGAATATTGGATGAGTAGGCACTAGATAGGGATTTTATGCACAAGCCTTCTGGTATCCATTGATTAATCTGGCTTGCTCTGGGTGGCACTCTTGTATGGAGAGTTTTACCTTTGTTTTAACAGCTTGTGTAAGCGCAGGAAATAGTGGACATGTGATGTTTAGTGATTTAATTTTTAAATTTGTTAGATGTTGTGATGGTCTACGTAAAAGAACAAAATATATCCAAATTGTAAAATATATTTGACAATACCTTATCATCATAATAAAATATTTTCTCTATTCTGCCATGGTTTTATTTTATTTTCTTAAACACACCCACACACGACGATTATAACTATCTTCTCTTCAAAAATCATTATTTGCGCCTCTTCTAATAAAAATTTGGGAAATGCAAAAAATTAAAATGCAAACAAAGTGCAGTATTTTCTATTCGATGTATTAAGTGATCTTCTGATCCTGTCTCTTTCATCATTTTATCTTTATTTTTTTTTCAATCGGAAATCTATCCAAAAAACTTTAGATTTGAAATAAATCTCATCTATCACTTAACTAACAGTTCAGAGTAAATAAAAAATCCTGAAATATATATTTATAATATTTTTTTTAGACATATTAAACAACCTTCTTACTTCCTCATTTTTTTAAAAATTCATATAAATAAAGATACAATTAAAAACAAATGACGCCCAAGATACATTTCGTTCTGAACCAGCACTCATCAGTTGGCCCATGTCACTATATTCCATATACATCTTTATTATATTAAGAGTATTTATCTATAGTAAATTGTTATATTTTTATTTATCATTATCAAACTCACTTCATTCACAACGTTAAGACCATCCACCTCAGATAAATACAATAATGATTATTACTAATCATTTTCTAAACTAGAGATTATCTCTAGCACAGATATAAACTTTAAACCTCAGTTAAAGATTAATATATCTGATTTCCAATATATTTTTCAAAATGTAGTTGTCTCTTAAAATATGGACAATGTATTTTTTTAATAGTCTTTTTAATCTTTTTTTAATATTTGCAAATTATTTTATTTACTTCTTTTTTCCATAATTCAATGAATCACATTACAGATGCTTCCAAATATTTTATTCTATTTTTTTTTAATATCTATATTTCAGATAGAACTACAATCAAAATTAAACACTTAAATTAAGTTTTAATTTTATTGGATTTTGTACACTCATCCCTTATATATATATATATATATATATATATATATATATATATATATATATATATATATATATATATATATATATATGTTTTGCAATTTGATCCACAAGTGTCAAACTTCCAGTATTCATATCTTTGACATCAACAACTTTAGATAAGTATACTAATCATTTTTGACACTAGAGCTTATCATATCATTCCTAGCTCAAATATAAACCAATCTTATTTAAGATTCTACTTACACATATATTGCACTATTCACAGACTCCTGAGAATAAGGGCCATGATTTAATTTTGTCTGTTATGATTGTATATATCTATTGGGAAAATATTTATCATTTACACATACATTCATTCTGCCTTATCAGACAACTGAGAAGAAAGACAATGGTGTTTCTTGATCCAGGTTGCCATTTGATAATGACTTTTTATTTAGGTACTTACAACTACAGATCACTTTCAAATAAAGGAAGATTGCAAGAATAAGAACTGTCTTATATTAAATGAGACATTACTGGCCTTTGTAAAGTTAGAAGAAAAGATGAAGAGACAATTGATTTAAAACTGGACAGGTACTCTATTATAAATGCACAAATATTGGAAATACAAGTGGAATAAGATTCATTATAAATAAAAAGTGAAAGAACATCATTGTGGAGATTGATGGAGCATTGGACAGGGTAGCAAGATTAGTTATCCAACTTAAAAGCAGATACCAAATGAAGGTTTTTCAGGTTTATGCCCCAACAAGTTTTCATAGTGATGAAGTAGTAAAAGATTTTTATATGGTTGTACAAAAGACTTTTGATCAGAATTAACAACATTTTAAAATTGTTATGGGAGACTTTAATGCTAGAATTGATAAACAAATAAAAGATGAGAGTGCTGTAGGTAATTTTGGTTATGATAATAGAAATGAGAGAGGACATAGACTTGTAGAGTTTACAGAAAAAGAAAAACTTTATATTATGAATTATTTTTTTGAGAAAAATGTTAAAAAGAAATGGACATGGAAGTATCCAAATGAAGGTACAGCAGAATTGGATTATATTTTGACTAACAGAAAATACATATTTCAAGATTGAAAAGTTCTTAATAAATGTAATGCAGGAAATGATCATTGATTAGTAAGATTAAGATACGTGTTAATGCAAAACTAGAGAGACAAAAATTATTTTAAAAAAAAAAACAATATTTATAATTGATATTCTTAATCTTCAGAAACATTCTAAAGAATTTAAATTAAAACTTACAAATCGGTTTCAAGTATTAGTAGATTTTGAACATGATTCAGATTTGAATGAAATTAATAAGACAATAACTGACACACTTTTACAAACTGCAACAAAGATAGCTGGTAGAAAGAAGCAGCAATTGACAAATAAAATTTTTACTGGGACTAGAGAATTTATGAAGAAAAGAAGGAATATAAAAATATACAAAAATGATGCATCAAAAAGAATTGAATACATCAAATTTTGTAAAATGGTGTGGAAAAGAGTTGAAAATGATATAAAAATTATAACTGTGAACTAGCAAGGAAAGCTTTAGAAGAGAATAAAAGTCTCAAGAGTGTAAAACAACATTTTGGTATTGATAGGGAATTTATATCTGCAATAAAAAAATGGAATTATTACTAAAAAGAGAGATGACATCATGAAATGGGTAGAAGACTTCTATCAAGAATTATATAATAATAAAGAACAAGTATCTTCTATATCTATTATATCTTCTGAATTATCCAGAATTTTAAATGAAGAAGTGAGACATGCAATTAAATTTATGAAGAAAGGGAAGGCTCCAGGTAATAATGGAATTATAATTGATATATTAAAAGAAGCAGGTAAAAAAATTGAATTTTTTTTAGCAAAGTTATATACTAAATGTCTAAATGATAAAGTTGTACCAGATGATTAGAAGAATGCAGTATTAATATTAATATTTTAAAAAGGTGATAAAGACGATATTAGAAATTACAGACCTATCAACCTTTTACCAGTTTTATACAAAATTTTTACCAAGATAATTACAATTCATCTAGAGAGAACATTGGATTTCTACCAACCAAGAAAACAAGCTGTATTGAAAAGTGGTTTTTAGGACAATATATCATATCCAGGTATTGAGAGAAGTTATAGAAAAGACAAATGAATATGAGTTGCCATTATGCTTTGGATTTGTAGATTATGAAAACATTTCTTCAGTGATTAAAGCATTGAATCATCAAGGTATAGATAGATTCAGGATATTGTCATATTTTGAAGAATATTTACAAAAATGCAACAGCAACAATTAGATTACATAATGACACTAGGAAATTCAACAATGAGAAGGGTGTAACTTAGGGTGACTCCATATCTCCAAAACTTTTTATAGCCATGCTGCAAGAAGTATTTTGTGGGTTTGGCAGCTAAGGGAGTGAAAGTAAATGGTGAGTATTTAAGTCATTTAGATTTTGCAGATGATGTAGTTATTTTTGAAAATAATGCTTTAAAGCTGCAGGAAATGAAAGTAGGAAAGTAGGACTAAAGATAAATGTTAAAAAGACTAAAGTAATGTTCAATGGATTTTTTTCAAAATATGAAAAAAAAGATTGATTACAGTGAGTTAGAAAAAGTTAACAACTGCAAACACCTTGATCAGATTATTAATACAGATAGAAACATAATAGAAGAAATTAATCATAGAATTAAACTTGGCTAGAGTGCTTTTGAGAGAAATAACTTGACATTAAAAGGAAATATGCCTATGTGTTTGAAAAGCAAGTTTTTTAATAAATGTGTTTTACCAGTTCTTACATATAGATCTGAGACTTGGACACCTAATAGAAGAGCAATACAGAGACTTCCGACCACTTAAAGAAGTATGGAGAGGTGCATGTTGGAAGTAACAAGAAGGGATTAAAAAGGCAATATATGGGTAAGAGAACAAACACGTGTTACCAACTTCATTGAAAAAATTAAAAAATTGAAGTGTAGTTAGGCTGGACATATTTCTAGAAGAGATGATAATATATGGACAATTGAAATCTTAAACTGGATTCTAAGAGATTGTAAAAGACCCAGAAAGAGACCACATGTGAAATGGATGGATGAAATAAGAAAGTATGCAGGGGTGATGTGGAGAAGAGAAGCTAAAGTTCAGAGAAGATGGATTGAACTTGGAGAGACCTTCATCTTGCAATCGATTGGTAATGGTTGATGATGATGATATGAATGTAGTATATATAATTGAAACAGAACTAATTTTACTTTTCATTGAGTTATGTAAACGTCAACAAACTACTAAAAGATAGAATAATACCAATCTATCTGTTAGCTCTGATGAAATATAAACTTAATTTATTGTTGTAGTTTTAAACCAGAGAGTAAAACTCTGTCTATTTAGAATAAATAATCTAAAATTCTATTTAAATATTCAGATATTCAGACAGAATTCCAATTTTAACAGCCTCTAAATGTCAAATGAAAAATCAGTTTGATAAATGTAATAATAAATAATTATAACTTAAAATATACTAATTGAAACAAAAGTAATTATATCTTTCAGTGAGATATATAATGTATACATATCTTTCAGTGAGATATATAATGTATACATACATGTTTGTAAGTATGTATAACCAAATAAATATAGATATACTTATCTTAACAGAATTTAAAGTTTATATCTGAACTAAAAGTTGAGTGGATTAACTCTTTTATATGGTTATGAATTAAGTGTTTAAAATAAAGTAGAATCTCTGTTTATATTTAGTCTACACTAGTTTCATTTTTGTTTAGAATTTATGCTAAATTAGCTACACACACACACACACACACACTCACCCCCCCCACACATATATATATATATATATGGGCCCTTGATGCAAATGGTTATCTTGTATATGGTTAGTGACTGACAATGAAAAAAATGTTGAAAAGACATTTCAAAACTGAAAAATACATTGGAACTGTGAATTACACAATATCTAATTACATGAATTCAGTTGTACACTATCAAAAAAAATATTAACAAAGATGTATATAAACAAACAAAAAAAAGCCATTAAAATTTGCAAATTTTGCAATATTCAGCAGCTAGCTATCTTTCCTTCTGTGAGAGCTGTACCTGATTTTCCAATTTATGTTGAAAGCAAATACATTTCATTATTCTTTCTAAATTTTGCTGTATTAGAGAGATCCTAATTTCTTGATAACAACATCACTATTACATTAAAGTTATTGAAAAAAAAATATTTAATATCAGATATTTTATTGATTTATTTTTAAAATACAAATATGATATTAATAATTTTATTACCCATTTGTTAGACTAGAAATTATTCACTTAATGAATAATATTCTGTAGTATACTACTCTCACACAAGATAGGGACTGGTTTCTATTCACTTTTAACACTTTGTGGAGAGGAGTAACCATAAACCTATGACCAAAGACTTGAAAAAGATGTATAATTCCTGAGATCACCATTTCATGCTGAATGAGCACTCATCAGTTGGTCAATATCACAATCTCTTACACATATTTTTATCATTGTTCAATATATATAGACAATTACTACAGTTTAATTCATAAGTGTCAAACTTACTGTCCTCGCAACTTTGACCCAAACCACTTGATGGAAGTATTTTAATAATTTTTATTAGACATTCATTAGACTAGAGATTATCCACTTAATTAAAATTATTTCTGTAGTGAAAATTGCACTATAGAAAAATTCATAAAAATATGGTAGTTTTTTATATTTTTATTGCTTCGATAAATGCATGATTGAACACACATTCACCCAAATATAAGTAAATGTATTCCCTTAATTTATTATTAATAATTATATTATTATATTTTTAAAATTTTGTTTAAACTATAATCTTGATTTATTTTACTAACATACATACCAAAAGTGTACATGTTATATATATATATATATATATGTGTGTGTGTGTGTATGTGTAGTTTAATAAACAATACATATTATATTGTAATCATTGTTTATCAACAAAACATGAGCTACTATATACTATATATGTTGAATGCAGGAGAGATTTGCAACAAAATGTAGCATAGTTTGCAACTTCATTGTATTTATATAATGTAACAAAATGCTATATTTAATTAAATTATATATATATATATATATATATATATATATATATATATATATATATATATTGTGACATGCACATCCATTACATATTATCTATCTATAGTCTATAGATAAATAATTAAATAAAACAAAAATCATTTATGTTTAATAAATGAATTCAAATTTAGAATAAATGCAGAGTAAATGTATGATTTATTTAATTCAAAATAAAATATTAAGTGTATCATATTGAATGACTGTTAAGATTATAAAGAAAGAAATTCACCAGCCAAAAAAAAAATTCATTGTTGCCAAGTAATGGAAAAAACTCAGAAAGAAAAGAACACATTTTTTTCTTCGAAAAGATTTTTTATTTACCAGCTTCCTTTTAATATTATGTGGATTTTGATATCAGCCATAATGTACTTTGAGTAGAGATTATGAATGAGAAGGGGGGAGGGGGAGGTCTCTTCAATTAATATCTATAGAAATAAATAAAGTGGATCATCATCAACCATTATGAATCCACTGCAGAATGAAGTTTCTCCAAGTTCAATCCATTTTCTTCAATCTTTAGCTTCTCTTCTCAACATCAACCCTCCACATTTTCTTATTTCATCCATCCATGTCACATGTGGTCTTTCTCTGGGTCTTTTACAATTTCTTGGAATCCAGTTTAAGATTTCAATTGTCCATCCATTATCATCTCTTCTAGCAATATGTCCAGCCCAACTCCAGTCTTTTAATTTTTTCAATAAGGTCAATAACACCTGTTTGTTCTCTTGCCCATAACAAGTATTATGTTTGAAGCCATTCACTGTTTAGACTGTATTTAATGAAAAGGAATATCTGGACACCATCTAATGATAATGACATGGAGACATATGTTATTGTCTATCATTGTGGGAATGTTATGGAAAAATATTTTTGAAAATGGAACTGTAATCAGAAAACATCAAGGTGTTGACTTTGGTAATAGATGCTAACATAAACAAATATTTTTTAAAAATTTCTTGCTTAATTAACTGTTACTTTATCTTCAATATTTAAAAGAATAATAAGAATACATTAATAGATATTTATTCAAATTTCTTTCTTTTAAAATTTAAAACAATAATATGGGTTATATTATTCAATACAAGTTTAATAAATATATTCAGAAAGTAAGACTTAAATTGGTTATTGACATTAATATTTCTAGAAAATAAATCAACATTAAAAATATAGTTGACATTTAGATTTTCATTTTGAACATATATAATTGTGATGAAAGATTTACTTGATCTAAATGATACAAAAAATATTTAAAAGAATTTTTTTTATTGCGTAAAAGATAAAGATCATATATATACTAACCCTCTTTTGTGTTTGTGATTATGCATGTTCAATAATCTATAAGGTGTAGATCACAATTTAGCAATTGCAAATCTAACATAAATAGATCCTATCGATATAATGGATTATTTTAAGTTACAACTGCTGAATTTAATTTTGTGCTATTATCTTAATAAACTTATATCTTATTATTAAATCTATGCAACATTTGATTTAGCTATTCTACAAATTACTTTATTTCGAAAATATTGATTTACATATTCCAAACTACACCTTCACTGGATAATAGGTAATTTATTAAATTTTTTATCTACCAAATAAAATACTTATCAACACATAGGTTCATTGGTGTCTTATAAATTCATGAATCTATTGTGATATAGGTTTAGATTATGATAAGTTCATTTGTGGTGCATAAAAATAATAAATTTAATCAGTACATAGATGTATCTGTTACATTTTTGCTGCCCAAGTGTGGCTAGTATCCATTACAATATATATAAATCTTGAAGTACAATGATAGTGTAATCATCTGTCTTAGTTCAAACTTGAAAATAATAGGAAATTTGATTCATTCTGTTAGAAAATCCATTTTGTCTCAAATCCTTTATCGTAATCTTGTATATCAAAACTTTATTTAAAAAATATGTTGTTTAACACCTTCCAGCAATTTACCTACAAAACTTAATTATTTCAGTAAATTCTAACTACATGTTTTACTGATCAACAATAATTAAAATCATAAATAGAAAAAAAAAATGAATGAAAAATTATTGCTTCTTTATAAATTTGAATTTGTTCGAAACATTACAACAATTCCAATTTGTTTTTTTAAATTATGACCAGTATTTTAGTCCATTTTATTTACTTTTATTGCAATTATAAATTATGGTTGTTAACTTATTATTTTTTAATAAAGAGACATAAAATATTACAAAGAGAACATGTATCAACAAATTCTACTGACACTACAAAAATCCAATTAATCTTTCTTTTATCAAGCCTATTTTATTATAATGTCTATCTTTTAACTTTAATAGGCAGCTTTGCAATGCTGCAATACTTATGGATAAATGATAAATTCATAGTATTATTTCTGAGAGACTCCATGTAGTAAAAATATAATAGCTAAATAGCTGACATTTCAGTACAATAAAAAGTACTTTTCTCAGAGCTTCTTCTTTCTTAAATCATAAGAATGTATGTAATGAGATTTAAAATTGTTATTTTTTTCTTTATTATTTTCTCCTCATTCTCAAGTTCTATTGGTTGAGAAGTTTTAAAAAATACTTTATTTTCCAATAGCTTTTTTCAAATATTATTAATTTTCTCAATCCACACTTTTCATTTATGTTAGACCTTTTAAAAATCTTTATAGCTTTCCTTACGAGTCTCTGGTTATATTGTTCATTTTTTCCAGAATATGTGTTTTATTGAAATTGATGTTATGGTTAGTTAATTTAATGTGTGAATAAATACTTGATAAATTGGATTTTTCTCTAACTACTAAAATGTGTTCTTCCTTTCTTATGGTTATTCTATGATTGGTCTGTCAAATGTATGAAAGTTATCAAACTCCACATGGAATTTCATATACACCACGACACTCCAAAAGAATTTTATCTTTAGGGCATAGAAATACTTTATTATTTTTTTAAATGTAGTATAAACTGTGTGAACGATTAATTTTTTTTAAAACATTTCCAATTTTATCAACTACTCCCTTTATATATGGTAGAACAGTCTTAATTTTTAAAGTATCAAAATCTTTTTACTTATTATATATAAAAAATCCCTATTAATAATCTGTAAACAAAACCATTAGAAAAAGCATTTTTAGTAGCATGGATATCTTGGTGAAAATGGTTGTCATCAAAAAATCTCATATATATATATATAATTAATAAAGCAAGTCATATATAACGTGACATTATTTTTATAAGCTTGTAGTTACAAAAATGCAATACAGAGAGCGTACCAATACTCAAACAAGCTCTTAATTAATTAAGCACTTATTAATTAAGAGCTTGTTTGAGCTATTGGTACGCTCTCTGTATTATATATATTGTAATGAAATAAATGAGAACCATGAGAGAAACTTTGTTATGCCCCATGAATTGAGGCACCAAATTTGTAATGAAATAAAATGGAAACATTAACTTACTCTTGCTAATGCTCCATGTCTTCAGGCAAGCCAAATCTGTAATGGAATAAAATGAATGAAAGAGAGAAAGATTTTAATTTACATACCCACATTCTGGATGCCAAAATCTGTAATGGTATAAAATGATCAAGTGGGAAAGATCAGGGTAAAATTTGTAACAATATAAATTGTACAACACCAAATCTGTAACAATATAAATTGGTTAGCTGAAATTAATAGAGCTACACAAATTCAACAAGCCAAATATGGAATAAATTTAAAGCAATAATTTTGCTTAAGTTCAATTAATCAAGTAATTCAAAATCTGTATTGAATAAAGTTAAAATTTATTAATGATATTTATATATTAAATAAATATCAATCTGATTAGATGCCAAAATTGTAATATACAATTTTAATAACTCTTTTGAAAATTTAAAATAGAAATATAGTACCAAATATGTGCTTTTACACTTGTTAGAGAAGCTATGTCTATCAATATTTATTTACACTTAGTGCTTTCAAAGCTCCATGGCTTCAAATTCATAGCTGAGTGCAGTTGATATATAGATATATAGATAATAATTTATATCTGGATTAATTCAAAAAATATTTCTTTTATTATTAAATATTAAAATTTATGATAATGTTAAAAGATGAATAAAATTATTTAAGTTGAATGATCATATATAAAGTTTGTATCAATAATTTGTAGACTAGCTCTTATGTTTAAATAATACCAATTAATGTCAATGAAAACATTAGATTCACCTTTAATAATTACAGAATTCTAATAAAGTAATAAAATTACATTATTTTGCTAATTAAATTTTAAATGTTTTTTATTACATAAAGACTTTGAATAATTATTATATCATGTACCTACCACATCAGATAAACTATTGATTCCAAGTTTAATGATAAACAGTAAATTTATTTACAAAATAAATAATAAGACATTAATTAATATTTTTTAATAGTTTGAATCAATGTACTATAAAATATTCTATTTGTTTTGAAATAGTTATTATAAAATGTTATAATTGTTTTGACTGTAAGGTGGTACTAAGACATTACACATTTTTTAATCACAAAGAAAATATTTGTTTATTTGTTGCCTCCAATAGACAATATATATATATTATTAAATAAAATTTATCATATTTGTTTAAATTTAAATTTACAGTTAGACATTAAAACTTTCTTCTTAATATGTTCAAATATACACACTTGTCAACCTATGCATATACATTATATGACTTTTAAAGTCACAATAATAATAATACAAATAATAATTATATAAAGCATACAACCCATTTTATGAAATGAGTGAGGTAATAATCTATGTTTATATACAAAGACTTCCACAATCTTTACATTACTTTATATTAAGTTCATGCAGAGAATATTCATGAAGAAAATCCATGAAATAATGATATTTTCAAAGACACAGCAATTCCCAAGAGTTTGTTTATTTTTCAAATACCCTGAGTTTATTTTAAATATAATCCTTAATGGTTTATACCAATATTTATATTATATTTGATGTTGAGTAACAAATATTATATTATCCTTTTAAAATATTTAAATGATTATTTATAAAATTTAAAATCATTATTCATTTGGGGTTATAATCCTTAGCAAGTTATTTATTTCTTGGTACACAAATAGATGCATATATATATTAATTCACATGGCTATCAACATTTTATAACTTTTCTTCTAGAATGCTTCTAAATAAATCCCATTTTTAGTTGTTAAAATAGGTACCTCTCAAAAGACAAAATTGTCTTTTGAAATAAAATTTTATCCACTGTTTAGTTTTCCATTATACTATTTATATAAAACATGTATTTTTTAAATATATATTATGTTTTAGAAAAATATATTTACTGTGAAAATGCAGTATAATAATTTAAGTAATATATATATATATATGTATAGCAAATTTCTTTTAAGTTAAATCTTGGGCAATTTTGCACATTTTTGTATTGACATAATTTAGATCATTGACCTAGACACAGTAGCTAATGTCAAGCTCAAAATTTATACATTTTTTAATTTAGTCATCAGTTGACTTTTATTGAAGTTTTTATTTTTTATGAACCCAACAGTGTTTTTAAACAAAATAACTTCTTTTAAAAAATTTTAAAAAGAAAAAAAAATTTAAAATAAAATAACACAGTAATTTTTACCATTATTTCTTAAAAATAGAAGTATATTTGTTTGTTTGACAAAAGATTATATATTTATATCATTTTAATAGTGACATTACTTTTAAAAATATATGTGATTTAAAAATATATACACAATAATTTAAATATGCATGCACATACAGAAACACACGCATATTATGTAACTTGTTACTTATTACCTAAATGTATTGTTGCTAAAATATGCAATAGACATAACATTAATATATATATATATATATATCTTTAAACTTATGAATAATTTTATAGTAAGATATTAAGTTCAATGCAACAAACTATTTACTATATTGCTTTAAAAAATAAAATAAAAAAATAATTATTATTATTTTGTCCTTGGATTTATTTTAGGATAAACATCTCTCGATGATTTTAAACATTTACTACCACATAAAATCATTTTATTATATATGTATATGGCAATGCCAATTGTAAGTCTAATCACAGGTTGTACAATGTATATAAGTGTGTGTATAAAATCAGATAAAATGCTATATAATAAACAAAAATCTTTAGAATAAACTCTACAATATATACAAAGAAATAATACCTGTAGATAGCTTATAAAAGATCTGCTATCCTGAGTAGCATTTTATTGATAAAATTTATTATACATAAATTATGGAAAGTTAGCCATCACTGTGGGAAGATTAATACTGTGTGATTAATTAGACTTGAAAAAAATTTTTTTTTAATGCTACTCAGAATGTCAATCAGGCTGTAAACTGGTTAAAGTTATTATTTATTTTTATTTACTGGTATTTTGTATATTATAGAATTTGTTTCAATGGTTTTTATTTATACACACAATATATATATATTATGAGCAACTAAGTCAGATCCCTAAAGAATTTTTTTTTCAACAAACTTGCAAACAATGCCCATTTTTTAATATCAATACTAATCTACTGGTCAGACAAATTTTGGCTACTTTTATTTAAACTTCACACTGATATATATATATATATATATGGGTTCAGATAAAAGTAGCCATCATTTGGATGACAAATGTTTACATTTTTTTTTTACAAATGATTCTTTAGTAAGTTGATTTGTAAATTATTATAGTATCATATTTGGAGTTAGGTAGTCTGTGAATAAAATACATTTTCAGCTTTGTAGGCTTAATAATTATAATTTGTTTATAGATTTACTAAAATTATTAGAACCTATATATGTAAATAGTGGGATTTGAACTCTTAATATTTTTAGTCTATTCATCCTTCACTTTATCTCAAGCAACTGATACATATGATCACACACATGCAAAAACAATACATAATCCCCAATATATGTATTTCATGCAGAACCAGTACTCATCAGTGGGGCCAGATTATAATTTCCCACACATATATATCATAAGGGTTTGGTTTATATTAAGGTAAAAATTTCTCAAATTTTAATAAACAGACTTCACTATTCTCACTTTTTTAACTATTCAACCATTCATTTCATTGAAAAACCAACAGTGGGATACTCAAAGCCCTTTTGGATTTTATATTATAGTCATACCCATGTAGAATTAAATCAGTATAACCCCTTATATTATAATTAACAATTGTAAGGGACATGCACCCAATCAAAGTGAACAAATTTATATTTATTATTCATTATCAAATTTTATTATAGTGCACTATACATCAATGTAAGATTTCCAAACCATTCTCTCTTATTATACATGTATTTCATGAGCAATCTTCAATCACCATGTTACTCAGAGGCTTCAAAAGCCTGAATCTCTACCATAATATAGATAATCTGATATTTTATATATCATGATGTGACTTGTTTAATTGTAATAATTTTGAATTGTTTCACAATCAAATGACTCCACATCATATAGATTGTTAACATATAATAACTAATTTTAGTTATCACCCCACCCCCATCCCACACACACACACACATATATATATATATGTATATATGAGTGTGTGTATGAATGTAAGTTATGAAAATTACTTTAAAGTTGTAATTATTTATGAAGCATACAGGAAGTATATGTAAATACTTTTAAGATAGGTTTTAACCTGTACCAAATGCACCTTGAAATTTATACTGTCAATCAATATTGTTATTTTACCAATAGAGGGACCTCCAAACCATGACACAAGATAGCAACTTTTATAAAGATAAGAGTGGCCATCTTACCTTTAACCTAACTTTCCACTTATATAGGCCAATCTGAAGCATCTGGCTTTGGGAGTGTGAAACTGTTATTCTCTCCACTGTTTAAAAAGTCCACTATTTGCTATACAAATTAACATTCGTGAAATATTGCAATTTACTACATTATGTACTACTATTAAGAGTTATCTATGTATATACCAAACACTTAAAAATTATAAAATTTTTGAGCTTCTAATCAGGTTTACTATATATTTTCAGAATGTCATTCAAAATAAATACCTAAATTTAAAAATTACAGGATAAAAAGGATAAAACTCTCCTCAAATGTCCTTTGCCCACTATTTAGCATGCATAGTGAATAAAAATATTTATTTTAGATACTTTACAAAAATAATGCATAAAATTGAAAGTTATTAAGTGAATATGTTTCAATAGGAATTACTTTATTTAACAAATCTATATTTAATACCTATTTTGTTGGTTCTATATTTATCAAATCACTAGTCTATTGAATAACTTGTACCTCTGATTAGAACTTAGTTCACCTTAATTTTAATTTTAAAATAATATTTGTACAATCAGGTTAGACTTAAAAACATATATATATTTTATTGGTTTTTTTTATATAATTGTTTATATTTTTTGAATCCAAATATTGTTTTTATATTTCTTTAGTTTTTCTGGAATTTATTTTTAAATTTGTATAGTTCCCATCTAGATAAGTAGAAAATCTTTAATTGTAAGTATCTAGGTATTGATGCTACAATAATTTTATTTATAAATCAAAAATAACATTTATATTAAGACCATATATGTCACTTTAAAATTTTTAAAAAAATAAGGGTACTTAAAAACTATGTCGGTAATGCACTTAACAAATTAATTGAACTGGGTTTAGCTTTTTTTTATGTGTCAAATGCATTGACCGGGAAGCGAATCCAAGCCAGCTGCTTGGAAGGCAGCTATGCTAACCACTAGGCCACCAATGCTTGATAACTGGGTTGAGCTTTGAGAGAAAAATTTGATAATACAGTAATATATATTCTGGATTTTATGAATAAAAAAATTTTTTTAAGCAGATCAAATTTAAACTACGTTTTCAAATGAAAAAATAAATTATATTGGTAGCTAAGAGATGTAATAAAGAATGCTATTGGCTAAAGAATTTAGTTTGTTAGTTATGATGTTTATTTATCATAAAAGAACTAAAATAAACTAGTGACTCAGACATTAAAAACAGCATCAATTATTTCAATTTTCATGATAGGATGTTATAACAATTGAACAAAATGGTTTAATCCCATTTCCAAATTAGTTGATTAGGATGGTGACTTAATATAACTTTTGGAAGGTTAACTAGAATATCTTGAAATGCTGAAGTTGTAACCATAAAAGTCGATGAATATTGTTTGCTCAAGGAGGATTTTCATAAAAATGATTTGGTATGTTGTAAGGAGAAAAAAAGTGTTGAACTGAAAACTATTTAAAATGCTCAATGTAATAAAATTATAATAGACTTTTTATTTTTTAAAGATGCAATCAATGAATGGAAAAAAAATAGAGTGATTTAAAATACTATGATGGAGGGGGAAAATAAAATAAAATTTCTTCCACTTGTTTAATCAAAAATTTAACATAGATTTTAGGCAGTCTTCTGGGAATATCATTACAAGATTCAAATAGCATATAGAGAAACATATATTTTTTTAAAATCAAATGGGTTCATTATTAATTCAATTGTTAGTAAATGATATGGAAACAATGAACTATTAAGACAAATGTTCTTAAATTACATGATCAAAAGCGATTTTGAAGACTATTTGACAATTAAAAAAATGTGTGATTTATCAAATATAATAGTTTCCTATTTCAACAAGGTGACTTGGAAGACACCATAACCTTTTCCAGTATGAGATGACATAGATAACTTTAGTAATATTAAATTATTTAATTTATTAAGGATGATATCGGCAAATGTTTCAAATAAAACATCTTCTAGAGTCAGTGCTTTTAAGTTCTCCATTGAAGGAAATATTGTTTAATAAGTTCTTTTTATGACACAAAATAATGTTCCTAGACAAATAAAGTAAAATAATTTCAACTGAATTAACATCTTAAATATTTGATATAATCAGAAGTTTTGAAAATTGTACCAATATTAATTCTGCAGTATTCCACAGTGTTTTAAAATATAAATATATTAATAAACACTGCTATATATTACTTAATTAGTTAGTGTTAGGAATTTAATATACTGAAAGAAGGGCACTGATAACTAATTTTACCAAATTTAATCATAAAATATTTAGGGATTTTTACATTTACATCAATACCAGACATAAATAAGAAATAACATGTAATATTTGTAAGTGAAGATAGCATAGTTAAATATAGACTTAACAAGCTTTGAAAAGTGTAGAATAGTTTTGTCATCTAACATTCTGTTATTTTAATTGTTAAGGATGTGAGGAGGGTGATTGAAGATATTGTTTTAAAATTGCACACAAACTGCAATTAAAGGAATATTTGGTGTTAAGAAAGTATCAAGTAGCAATTGTAATATAGAAAATATCAACATACCCAAGTCATGTATTAGCTAAATTACAATACTGTAACATGTGAATAATTAAAGAAAGTCATACAAGTGATTGTAATATATGGCTTAAAAATATATGAAATAGGAAGATCAAATAAGTCAAAAAGATACATGCAATAGACAGATATAAAAGAAATTACAAAGTTTGGTAAATAAGCTTACGTTGTAATGAAAAACTAATGATTCATATTTTCATTTTAAATTAATATAATGAATGATTGCACTTGAAGCTGGTAGTAATATACACTGGAAAATGTGCATTATATTACCAATATATTTGCCTTTATTAGATGAATAGACAGCTACAAAATAAAAATGCTTGAATAGTTGAATAAAAGAAATCATAATGAAATTGAAACATTTATTATACTTAATGCAATTCCCTGACCTAAAGAATGTTAGAATTAAAGTTAATAAAGAAACAAGATTATTAGTTTAAAAAAACGCTGAGAAATTAAAAAAAATACCTTTCTATTAGTAATTATCAATATGATATGGGAGTGGGTGGAACATTAATTTTTTAATCACACTGTTCAGTAAAGATTAAAAATAATAACATTGGTTGATTAAAATATAAGTTACCCAAATTTAAAAAAACTTTCAAGGAATATTTCTAAGTTAAACTATTTATTATGGGGATAAGTAATTGATGTTTTTTTACAGTTATTAATGGTACCAACTTATAACAAGAGTATTTTTTCTTTCTCCAGTCTAGTAGGGATATTTGGCAGTGCAATTTATTTATCCACAAGTCTTAATTGGTTTATGATTTTTACTCTTATCAATGAAGGATTTGGGATTCAAAATTGGAATCAATGCAGATATGCATCTGGCAACCATTTTTGCACTTTTTTAATTACCAAACTAATAACCTAAAATTACAAAAAAAAACTTAAATCTAATACCAGGTCATTACAATACATTTTAGTAATGGCAGTTCTATTCTGATCACAGAGGGATTTTATCTCTCTATGGATAGTGATTAATAAATAGCACTAGCATGTGGTAATCATTTCTCTTATAAAATTAGATGACACTAGAGTAGGAAGTCCATCATTCTTGTTTTTACTGAGACAATACTGCTATTACAAGTCTTATCCTGGTATACAAAGAACAATCAGAAATGGAATTAAATTTTCCTATTTTTTTTTTATAAAAAAAACTTCTATTGTTATCTCACAAAACCTATGCTATTTGTTTTTTAATACTTTGTGCTACAAGTCATCATACAAGATTTGCAATTTTATTTATTTATAATGTATAGTTTTCCTTCATATTAAAATAATTATGCCTTATCAATAATTATGCACTTTTAATGCTCATTAAAGAAGTTATATTCTTTAATAACTTATTTAAAGCTTAGCGCTTTCAAAGCTCCATGGCTTCATACTCATAGCTGTGTGCAGTTGATATTGATGAGGGGGGGGTTAAAAGCACATAATTATTGATATTATATAATTTATGAGAAGTTAATTATGCCTTATGTGATTTTATGTAATGGTGGAGTGCCATATTCAGGAGTATTGAGTCCTTGTGTCGATTTCAATACTTATATTGCCAGTACTTTAAATATCTTATGAATTCCTAGTCATTTAGCCATTTTGTATTTTAAAATATAATCTTAATTGTGCAGCAATTTATTTTATTTTGAGGCTTCTATTCTTACAATTTTTATTCCATCTAGGGTAAGCTTCCATAGTCCATAAATGTTAAATGATAGTGCTCAATAAATCCCTAGCCTGTGCTGTCCTATCCAGATATCTCCTGACTAGTTTCTACCTTATGGCTTTTATCAGTAATAAGCTTTTTTGATTTTTGAACCTTGCACTTTTATCTTTGGATCTCATGTACAGTTTTCCCAAGCAGTTTTTTTTCCTTTTTCTTATACTATCAAGATATCTGTCTAAATTGAAAAACCTGTTGATTTTTCCAATCCAAGATTATTTGTTGCATAGTTATGTAAATATGATATTATGGCACCCTTAGTTTTTTTTTGTTTTGTTTACAGTCTTAGACATTTTTATTCCTTGACCAGAATTGGTATAAAACCAATAAGACATCACATAATATACATTACCTGATCTAATCAAGTGATTTGGTCATGTGATGTCTTATTGTTTTTATTTTTAGTATTTTTAGTGCAGTACGTTTATATATTATTACTTCATATTACTTCCCATTCTGGAGCTAGTGTTAGCTTATATGTACTTTATTATTTTGCTTTCTGTTTAAATACAAATTATAAATATAAACAAAGACAACTTCCAATAGTGAAACATCACAGGTTTTCAATTGTCTCTCTATAAATCAATCAGAGATCTCTCCACTAGTGTAGAAAAAGGAGAAAAACTCTCTTTTACTAGAGTAAGATCAATGACTTTAAATGATATTATGTCATTAATATCTTTTCTGAATGTATTTATATAGATGATAGTTATGTATTTTTACCAGCTGATTTATATAGTGTCACAATGTTAATTAATTAGCTTGATGCTTACAAGTGATCTCTTACTTCATTTCCACCAATGAAAGTTAAACCATACTTTTTACAATAAGTGAATTAATCTCATTAAATTGATGGTGTTTGTCTAGTTAGAAATAGATAGATAATCATTTATTGTCAATACTGGTTGATTAAAATGGTGAAAAGATGACTACCAATAAAATATTAAATTTGCTTAAGACGTTCTGTTATGTTTAAAATAAGCTTTAATATAAATTTGAATACAAGATGGTGACATTCAAATATAGCTTAAATTAGGTAAAGCTAGTGCATTAACTATTATATCACAAGATTATATAGCATTCTGTATATACTGAGTTTTAGAAAATATTGCAAGAGTTATCAATAGAAGTAGGAAAATAGGACTAAAGACAAGTGAATTTTGTCAGAAGAAGAAAATAAACATTAAAGAATGAATTTAAAAAAAGGGAACAACCACAAATAGTTTGATCAGACTATTATAGAAATATCAGGTGAAAATATAATGGATGAAATTAATCATAGAATTAAACTTGGATTGAACGTTTTTTGATAGAAATAACCGTGTTAAAAAAAACATGCATACGCACACACACGCATATATATAATATTTTGATATACAAGTGTTAAACTTTCAGTACCCATAACTTTGATTCTAATCATTTTAAATAAACACATTAATGATTAGTAATCATTTATTAAACGGGAGATTATCTATAGCTCACATATACATTTTAAATCCCAGTTAAAGATTAATATGTTTTTTTTTTTTAATTATACACATGAAATAATTCAATTTCATTTCTTTTCTTTTTTTTTCCATATTGTTTCATTTGTCACTCAAATTTTTTGAGTCTTTTATATTACATTATCAAAATGTAAAAATGCATATTGGATAATTATATGGAATTTTATTGAATATGGCAGTACTAGCTCATTGTTTGAATGAAAGGTTTTGGATTATATTTCTTATTTATTTATTTTGTTAATTAATTATGATAAGATAATTAAATTAATTGTTTGAATAGTAGCATTCTACATGCAAATGTAATACTATTTCTTTTCTAATTTTACAGAATGAAGATCTAAATTGAGATTTAATTTTTTTCGTAAAATAGATTTTTGATGAGATAATTCCATTTAAATTTTAAAGAAGATTGTAGGATGTAATAAGAAGGTTTTTATATGTTTGTGATTTTTTTTGCTGATCTACAGTATCATGAATGTCTTCCAAGCCAATCCAATTTTCCAAATCCATTGCCTCTTCTCTTCACATCACTACAGAAAACTTTCCTATCTCATCCACTCACCCTCCATGTCTCTTTTTGAATCTTTTACAATCTTTTGAAATTCAGTTTAAGTCTTCAACTATACATGCATTAACAGTTCTTTTATACATGCATTAACACTTACTTCAGCTTCATTTCAGTCTTTTAATTTTTTTAATGATATCTGTTTTCTCTTGTACTTTGTTTTTGAACTTTATTTGTTACTTTCAGCAAACATTATTTCATACTTTATTATGTAGTCTGAATTTTTTGTATTGTTTTTCTGTTAAATAACTGTTTCAGATCTATATGTAAAAATTTGTAAAACATATCTATTAAAAATTTCTTTTCAAAGCATACTCACATTTCTTTCAATGTTATTTTAGGTTTCGATACTCTGATTAAGATATTTATATATAATTGTTAAATTTTTCTAATTTATTATTATCAATTTTTCTTTTCTTCTTATTTGAAAATTATTTAAATATTATTTTAGTGTTTATCATTAATTCCTACTTATTAAAACAGGCAAAACTCTCTATGTGTATTGCCACTCAATGCAAGCCAGAGTAATCAATGGATGCCAGAATGCTTGTGCATAAAATCCCCATCTAGTGCCTACTCATCCAATATTTTAAGATCCTAAGATCTGGGTGCAGTGCTCTCAGATCCAAGGCTTCTCACTGATGAAGACCACAAGCCAGAAACTAGTCTGGGGATATTGGATGAGTAGGCACTAGATGGGGATTTTATGCCCAAGCCTTCTGGCATCCATTGATTGCTCAGCTTGCACTAAGTAGCAATATGTATAGAGAGTTTTGCCTGTTTTAAGAACAGTTATAGGCAAGCATGAGAAATGGTGATCATGTGATGTTTATTGGCTTAAAATTAATCCTACTTCTGAAGCATTATTCGCACAAGTAATAATTACATTCATTTTTATTTATTAATCCATAAAATAATTTTCTTAACACTGTTACAAAAACTTTTGAAGATGTGGTATCACTGTTTTCTTTAGAATTAATATTATATATATGACTATAGTTGATTTATCACTCAGGAGATTATGTGAATTTCAATCTCTAAAATTAAGCAATGAACATTAACCCATGTAACTTTATTTTTTATGCTACCATTTCACCAGTGCACAAAATCAAACTGAGCATCATTAATATTAACTACAAAGGAGTGATTAAATTCATCTTATAAACCTTTGCATAGTGGGGCTAGATCATTAAGGAAAAGGCAATTTCAATTAGTATTTGTTGTTTATTAAATAGGCTGTTAGCGTTAGCAGTTCAAAATATTTATATTATAATGATTTAGTTTGGTACTTTCATAAGAAAAGATATGATTTATCATCATATAATTACAAAGGTTTGTAATATAAATTATTAATTTTAATGTTTTCCTGAAGGTTTGTGATGATGGTGTTATAGTTGTATTTTTATATTGGACTATTTCCATCATATAGGAGAGAGAAATACCTCTAGAAACGTTGTGCATATACTAACCTGTTTGATTTGCTATTACTAACAGTTGAATGTATTTGGAATATTTAAATAAATACTTATATTAAATGATGGAAATAGTCCAATATAAAAATACAACTATTAATTTTAATGTCATTTTCCGGAATCATTATTTAATTGTAACACCATAGTTCTAAAATGAGGTTATAATTATATTATTTTAATACGGATGTACTTAAATTATCACATTTTGAATTTTTATTGTAAATATAACAACTTTTTAAACAAATATTTCTAAATATAATTTTACAATATCAATTATTCAATATTATTTGTTTAAAAAATAAAAAATATAAGTACGGATGTAATGAATCTATTTAAAAAAAATATTTACATTTGCTAATTTGTATTTTTATAACTGGCATTATTCTCCACATCTATGTATTTTATTTAACGTTTACTTTTGAACGCACAACGGTTTAACTTTTTTCTCCCATAATTCAAAGTAAAACAATTAAGCGAAACGCTCATTGTCATTTAAATTGCTAACCAGCAAAATCTTTTTGTAATAATCAATATACCTTTTAAATCTACGCTATAAATATTTATATTTATAATTTAAAAATGACGAACTCGTGCCACGGTTCATCATGTAATACAGCCACTTGTAATCCATTTTATATTAAACACACACATTAAATTGATCAAAATTTAATGAGTTTTTTTTAATGAAATCGCTCTCATTTAATCAAAAAAAAAAGAAAGATTTTCCACCCAGATTTTTCTTCATTTACAGTCGGAAGATAATTAGGTAGCTTAGGAATGCAATTTGCTTAGAATATATATTACTTTTAATATTAATTTTGCATTTTATATGATAAAAAGTTAAATTGGTAAAATATATTTATTTCGTATAAACTTTCATTTAATATAAAAATATAATAAAATTTTACAAAATTTCATTTATTTTCAAGTATCTATATATGAGAAATATCTTGTAAATATGATTTACGAGATGTTTTTTTTTTTAAAAAAAAATCCCAATTCTTCGACTTTTTATTTATTTATTTTTAAATATTTTAAAATATATTAAATATCAATATTAAAATAGTTGTAAGATTTTTTATTTTTTCATTTTTAATTTAAACAAAATATTTAATGTCTATCTAAATCTAAAATGAAATACGCTATATTTGTATTAACAATAACAAAAAACGAATTTCATAATAGTTTTTAACTAATCAATTTAAAATGAAAAAGTGCGTGTTTGTTATTTTACACTATTATATGTATAAATGTATTAAGTTATGCACATGCCTTCATACTGATTATATACCTCACAATGAAACGAATACAAAAAGTGATTAATCAGGAAAATATTGCTAGATATTGGTAATCATATTAAATTTGCAGTATCATTTACAATGACGTTAATATATATATATATAAAAATACAATGAAGTTAATATTTATAAAGTTATTAAAAATGTGATGCCGATTTAGTTTGCACTTACAGCCATTTTGAAATTTAAAGACCAGCCAAAACCACCTCTGATACATCCAAATGATAAATGACATAAATATTAAATAAAAGTACTTTAAATACATATTTTAAAAATTATAACTTATAAAAAATAATATGCTTTATTTTATATAGGTATATAGTATAATCTTGTAATATTTGGAAATTATAAGCTTGGTTTGATCAGACTTCTGTAACTTTTGGATGATACTTCATGTCGACCAAACCATTCTTCCCCCTCCCTGCAAATTCCAGTGCTTTGCGCTATCATATTTCAAATATTTTATGAAGGTAAATTTTAAAAAAAAATCCTTAATAAAATAAAATATATTATTTTTACTAGCTTATAATTTGTAATTTCAAATTTCTTTCACCATTAATAAATATGTAAGAGTTAATACACTTGACGCATATAGTGAAATTAAAATTCTTTCAACTAAAGAATTTTAATTTCACTATATGCGATGCGTCAAGTGTATTACCTTATAATTTTTAAAATATGAATTTAAAGTACTTTTTTTTTATCAAGAAATTTTATTGTGAGTTCAAAGAATTACATTGTAGCAATAACAGAGTTATGTTGTTAACAGAAACTATAATAAAGGTTACATAACTCAATACTAATGGTCTGGGTGTAAAAAATCAACTGTTCAATCACAAATTGTCCATTGCTACAAAGCTCCATGTAGCATTGTAAATGCATGTTGGAGCTAATTTTTCATCTCTGTTTCTGATGGCCTGAAGTTTTGCCAGAAATAATTTCTTACAGTCAACCAAGGTATGGCTATAAACGAGTGTGCACCTAGTTGACCAATAGACAAACAGCAGAAAAGTTATGATTTTTATAGATGGAAAGATCCCGTTGGATATACTAGAAATCAGTCTGGTGAGGAGAGACACTTTTGGTTTGTATATGGATGCAATAAAGTCTCTGTCCCATTGGAGTGATATACAATGGCTCAGAATATGTACTATTGTAACATTATCCTATTTAAATAAAGGGAAGACTGGGTCCAAGCATGAGAACCCTCTACAATAGAACAGAAAATGCATATGGGCAGAGCACTCGGGTTTAATTTAATCAAAACATCAAAAAATTTCCGTTCAAGATGCCACCATTTAAACTTTTTAATGATTGAATGATTGTGAAGGGTTAGCAGTGATGAGATTGGGGGAATTTCTTTATTAATTAGGTGGTATGCATCTCAGTACATAATTTTCTGCGAGTTAACCTGAATAGGTAGAGAGATACATTTTCCAATATTTAACAATAAGGATTACAACCAACTTCTCACAAGAGAAGGAGGGGGGTCTGAAGAACAAAGCATGATGCCTCCGGAAAATGGCAAGATAGGTTAAGGATGGTGTTATGTGTATACTGGAAACAAAAGGTTAATACAGAGTGCAATGATAGCCCATTGAGTTTTATGTGCCTGCAGAGACCCCTCAGGCTGATAGCCATGGTCTTTCCATTCCACATAAGTCTTGCTCATAGTGAATTTATCTTTCTAACGAATCTTTTGGGAAAAATTAATAATTGGCATGTAATAAGAGATGTTTGGGATCAGCAGGATGTTGAGCAGCAAAGTTTTCACATATAATGACAAATAAATGTTGGATAATGAATCAATGGTTTTTTGGATTGAGAGCAGAAGGGAGTCCTGTATGGTTCTCCTCATTGCAAGGGTGAGTTGTAGATTGGGAAGCCCAGAAATTTTGGGGGCATGGGTGTAAAAGGAGAGGGGGTGATGTTCCCAGAGGATATCTTCCATGCAGAGGATTTATTTAAATTAAAGGTAAGTCCTGACTCAGAAGATAAGGCATGGAGAATTTTGGCAAGCTTTGGGATTAGTCTTTGTGATGGGAGAAAACAGCCAGTTCATCCATGTATGCTATGTGGGGGATTGATCTATTGAAGGTGCGTATCCCAGGGTGGTCTTGTTTAAGTCTAATTAATAGAGGGTTAATGTAGATTATAAATAGCAGGGCATTCAGAGGAGAGCCTTGTGGAATAGAATTTGTTTGGGTAAAAGATGGTGAGATCCTTCGATTCAGGGAGATGGAAATGTCCCTATTGATGAGGAAATTAGGAAATTTTCTATAATATTTATTATCCCAGATGGGATATCATATTTAGCAAGAAGGTTGATGAGGTGTCATTTGGATGTGTCAGCAGTGGTTTTTAGATTTCAAAATGGTTGAGAGTGCAAACTAAATCAGGTCCAAAAATGTTTTGTATTTTTATATAGGTATATTATTGAGTTTATTAAAACATAGTTGTATCGTACACAATCTATTAGTAGATACAATAGTGTAGAGTTGTATATGTTTGAATATTTACTCATATGAATACTACTGATCAGTCAAAAGGAAATGATATTAAGGAATTAAAAAAAAATTACTGCATTGTAAAAAGTGAATAAATAAAGGTGTATTAAATGCTAATATATAATATTATTTGACTGGTAAAGATTTCTTTGGGTTAATAAATTGATTTTCATTTTAATGTTTTGTAACATTTTGCTATTCTTCATTTTTTTAATGCATTGTTGTTTTATTATGATCGTGTTGATGACTGGCTTTTATGTTCTAACAGTAGAGCCATTATAAGGTACTTGAAAATAAAGTATCTCTTCAAATCACAGAGGTGTTATTATTAGACTTAGATTGCTTTTCAAAGTAATCAACTGTATATGTTATAAAATATATTCTACCAGAATATGTAAACAATTATCAATTATTAACTAAACAATATTTGCTGCTTTGCAGTGCCATGCTTTTGATGTTTAGTACTAATAATAGTTGATAATTGTCTATATGCTCTGGTAGAATATATTTTATTACCTATTATCGACAGTATATACTAATAATATAGTTTATTTTTACAACTATTTATGTATATTGATATCAGATAAATGTCAAGAGAGAGATCATCAACAAAGAAATCATTGTCAAGCATTGTCGGCCATGAGGTCAGCATAGTTACCTTGCAAGCAAGCAGTTGGTTGCAGACAGTTGTTATGGGTTCATCTCCTGGCCGATGCTATGACATATGGAAAAAAAATAAGAAAATCATTTATTTACTACTTTTATAGATTTGATTAAATCATTTTACTGAAAACATCTTATTGCAACTTTTGAAATGGTGGAAGTTAATGTATCTTCTTTATAATGCTATAAAAATTATTAATAGTTGATACTGAAAAATCCAAGAAATTTAAAACGAAATCTGATACTTTATTAATATGGCAGTGTTTTTTTATCAGTTTATAAGATACCTCATAAAACTTTAAGATGCATTATAAAGCATTGATAATTTAATTTTTAATGCAAATCAAGTAAATACAAAATTAGTAGAGCTGAAGGTTCTTGAATAGAAGCTAAATCTATTGATTTTGATGCTTGCGATTTTCCAAACAATTTTTTCTTTAAATCAAAATCAAAGTTAATATATTTTTTGCCCTGATAATTCAATAGTTTTTTCCACTCAGAGGTTTATCTCCTCAAATGTGATTAATTTTTGGAATGCAATATATTTATATATATGTCCACAGATGGCGTTCTACCAAAAACACCGATCAAGCGTATGTTTTGTTTACATAAACGTCAGAGTAGTATTCACTATCTCTAACTATAATTCCATTTTCAGATCATGATAAAAGTGGAATTATAGTTAGAGATAGTGAATACTACTCTGACGTTTATGTAAACAAAACATACGCTTGATCGGTGTTTTTGGTAGAACGCCATCTGTGGACATAAATACAAGCGTTAGCAAGTTTTTTAACTTGCATTTTTCTTTATCATATATAATATCTTTGCAATTAATTTTTAAGAAATTCATGTGTTGTTTCATCAGTCAGTGACATTCAGAAACTATAATTTGAATAGTATTCAACCTAAAAATACGAGACAGTTTAAAAATTTTGATAGCATCTTAGAAAGGTTGGTTTAAAAATTATAACATAGCACAGACTCAAATATGCTGTTAATATAATTGTCTTATTAAAATATCATATATTTCATCAGAGATATAACTATGGCAACTATGTTATTTATGTATAGCACTGTTATTCTAACTAAATCATTGTATAGAAATGAGAAATTACTTATGTATATTATCATAACATAGGCACATAAGCATTAAAAGAGAAGTTTTTAATAAACAGATTTTACCAGTTATGGATCTGATACTTGGACTCCTAACAGAATAACAATACAAAGACTTCAGACCACTCAACATGTTAAATGTAATAAGAAGAGATTGTAAAAGAAGAATAAACAAATGTTATTGACATCATTGAAAGAATTAAGAGATTGAAGTTGAATTTGGCTGGACATATTGCTAGAAGAGATGATAATAGATGAACAATAGAAATCTTAAACTGGATTCCAATAGATTTTAAGAGACCTAGAAAGATACCATCTGTGAGATGGATTGATGAAATAAGGAAGTGTGCTGGAGTGATGTGGAAAAGAGAAACTAAGATTAGAGAAGATAGATGAAACTTGGAGAGACATTTATCCTGAAGGGAATCAATAAAGATTGAAAATGATGGATGATTATCATAACATAAAGGCATTAGAAAATTTTTATTTAAGAATAATTCAATAAATATTTCAATTTTCTGAAAATTATACTATTGATTTTTATATGGGTTTCAAGACATGACCAAAGAGTAAAAGATTTTATGGGACACAGACATAATTTATATTATAAAAAATATTTCAAAGCCACTCCAATTGTTATGATATTAATTAATTTTATTTGGAAAATATGGCTAAGAAATGTTACACTTAAGGTAAAATGGCATAGTCATTTAGAAACTTATCAAATAAATTGAACTAAAGAATTAATATATGGAGTTGCATTATTACACAGATTGTATTTTATAGTCATGGTAAAACTTCTCTTAACAATTTTTTTATCTTTCTTTTATCTTTGGAATTACAATGTATCTAATTGTTTAAATGGCATCCAATAATGAGTACGTGTATGATAACAAATGATTGTACTAAAAAGCAAAATAACCAAACAGAGAGTTGTAGATGATGTCATTTTAGTTGTACTTATATGCTGGACCATTTACATCGTCTAATATTAAATACTGAATATCGTTAGAAAACTATTTAAAAATTACTTAAATTTCCCAATAATATTCGACTGTTAGTAATAGCACACAGGCTAGTATATACACACAATATTCCAAGTAATATTTTCTCTTTTTCAGATGTTGGCTCAATCAATGATAGTACTAGTTTGGAAATCAAACCTGGTCTTTAGATTCTTTAATATTGAATTTAAAATAATGCTCTATCCAACTGAGCCTTTCTGTCACATGCTTATCTATAAAATTATTTCTGATTTCTTCACTTTTTTTCCTAAAAGCAAAGTTAATTTGTGTCTTGTGACATTATATAGAATAATGCTAGATTGACTTACAAGGTTATTTGCCATTGTCATGTGACCAGTTTTTTAAATTTTCTCTTTTGTACCATTATCTCTCTATACAATATATTTGTATTTTCCCAATCAAATATATGTCCATTGCTACATGTATGGTCTACTTTAGACACATCTGTTTTTTTTTCTTTTCTAATCATCAATTGTGCTCTTTTAATTGTTTTCTAGTGGAATGACTGGTCTTGCCAACATATATATATATATATATATATATATATTCTTACACATTCACATGGTATTTTATATATGTAGTTCTTGTTTTTGAGCTATATGGCTCTAGAAAGTTATTCTGATATTATATTGATTGCAGATAATTTTTAGTTTCTGCTACTCCTAGTGTTGTCCATTTAACATTTCCTAATGACAATTAATCAATGATCATTCTTTACCATTACTGTGGAATTGAGCTAAAAAAGTTTGTTCTGGAACAAGCAATTTGAAAAGAGAACAGATCCTCATAGAACAAACTCTCATGAAGAATGATTACTTATTAGTACAACATATAAATACAATCTCTTCATATCATTTTAATATAAGATGTGGAGAGAGAGAGAGAATAATATTGTGGTTTGGAATTTATACATCCTTGTGGAAAGTTATTATATAATGGATCCTGCGCTAAAAAAGATGCTTATAAATTTAAAGGATTTATTTGGTTATATGTCTTATAGACTCACTAATCATTAAAATATATTTTCTGTAGATTACTAATTGTTGTTTCATATAGTTTTTATAATGCTTCCAGTTGCTACATCCATCTTATGCAAACGTGATGAAAAAAAAAGAGCATAGGCAACATCATTCTTTGCATGATTACTTTATTTTATAATGCAAACTTTAGTTTTTGTGAATGTAGCTTTTAGCCTCACATAAGTTACATGAGTGTCATCTGGCTTTAAACATCAAGAAATAAACTTATATATATATATATATATATATTGGCATTTGGTGTCATCTGGCTTTAAACATCAAGAAATAAACTTATATATATATATATATATATATTGGCATTTGGTAAAAGCTAAAAAAAAAAAAAAGAGTAAATTTAATTTTTTTTATTAGTATAATTTATTTTCTTAAAAACGTATAGTGAAAGTTAAAATTGTCTTTTATATTTTTTTATGTAATTAAAAATAGAAATAAAAATTGGAGAGAACAAAAGACACACAAATCACTAATCTAGATAGGCTAAAAGAAAAATATTTTAGCTAATTAAAGATGGCTGAAAAATGTTATAAAGAAGAGAACTTTGTAAAGTAAATTTTATAAAAAATGTACAAGATAACGTATATTTTTGACAAACAAAGGGTATGCACAGAAGTCTGAAAAACTGGACCTCAAGTATAAAAAGACAGAGGCCAGTTTGATCAGGATCTTGTTTCATCTGTTTCTCTATAGTTAGTCCTGGATAACAAGAATATATCCAGGATTGCCCTACACAGAAATAATTCTGCATGTTGGAGTGAACTGTGGTAAGTTTAGTGAGAATGTTGTAGATTACTATGCATAGTTTTTTGGGTTAGAATGAGCTCAGTCATTGGTTATAAGTTGATCTTGTGGTCTATTCTCCTCGTCGGTCATGAAGGCTTTTCTGGTGTCCATCTTCAGGCACGATGTCCGCAGAAGCTCCGGTTCACTCCGACATGCAGAGTTATTTCCGCATAGGGCAATCCTGGATATATTCTTGTTATCCAGAACTAACTATAGCAAAACAGATGAAACAAGACCCTGATAAAACTGGCCTCTGTCTTTTTATACCCGAGATCCAGTTTTCAGACCTCTGTGCATACCTTTTATTTGTCAAAAATATACGTTATCTTGTACATTTTTTATAAAATTTACTTTACAAAGTTCTCTTCTTTATAATGTTTTTGGCCATCTTTAATTAGCTAAAATACTTTTCTTTTAGCTTATCTAGATTAGAGATTTGTGTGTCTTTTGTTCTCTTCAATTTTTACTTTTATTTTTAATTACGTAAAAAAATATAAAAGACAATTTTAACTTTCACTGTATGTTTTTAAAAAAATAAATTATACTAATAAAAAAAATTAAGTTTACTCTTTTTTTTTTTTTTTTAGCTTTTACCAAATGCCAATATATTTGTACCATATTTAAATAAATGGTACATACCACCAGGGCCAGGAGATGAGAATAAGATAGGGGTTTACACTAATTTTATTCTTAAGTTTTAAATTCATATCCGTGTGTTTTTTTGTATTAGCATGCTGATATATCTCGTACACTCATTCAACAAGTGACATTCAGCTTTAATGCCCACTTTTAGTTCTAACATGGTGGGCAATAAGTGACATTCAGCTTTAATGCCCACTTTTAGTTCTAACATGGTGGGAATGCAAAATATTTCTACATTCATCTGTGTTCTTTCCACTTAAGTGTAATATTAATGATAAGAAGCCTGAGTTATAAGCACAAACAAGCATTGCTCATCATTTTGAAGTTTAGAGGCTTGTGGCAACTTGGTCCAACTTGATCCACCCTCCCCTTTTATTGGGATCCCTACTAGAAATAGACTGATGGGCATATAAAGGTAGTCTTATGTTAAACAATGGTGACCCAACTCGAGGTGTCAAAACAAAACCACAACCTGAGATAAGTCGTAATGGGAAAAAACATTGCAATGATGACCAAAAAAATTCATAGCCAGAAAACAAATAGTAGTTTAAAAAAAAAAAAAACTAATAAAACCCTGATTATTAAAATATAAAAGATATTTTTTTAATATGACTTACAGAAAGAATATATATATATATATTTTAATATGTCTAAAAAAACCATGATCGTGGCTGATGTAGATGTAAGTCACAAGTATTTTATGGGTAGGCGGTTACTGAAGAGGGGGGAAAACATATCCCTGAGTCCATGAGCACAGTATATAACATAAGACCACCTTTATATGCTCATCAGTCTATTTCTAGCAGGGATCCCAATAAAAGGGGAGGGTGGATCAAGTTGTTCCAAGTTTCCATGAGCCTATAAGACTCAAAACAATGCGCAATGCTCATTTTGTGCTTATAACTTGGGTTTCTTATTGTTACTATTACACTTAAGTGGAAAAGACACAGATAAATGTGGAAATGTTTTGCATTCCTGCTGTGTTAGACATAAAAGTGGGCGTTAAGCCAAACGTCACTTGTTGAATGAGTCTATGAGATATATCAGCATGCTAATACAAAAAAAAACACACACATGAATATGAATTTAAAACTTAAGAATAAAATTAATGTAAATCCCTATTTTATTTTCATCTCCTGGCCCCAGTGGTAGGTACCATTTATTTATATATGGTACAAATATATTGGCATTTGGTAAGAGCTAAAAAAAAAAAAAGAGTAAACTTAATTTTTTTTATTAGTATAATTTATTTTCTTAAAAATGTACAGTGAAAGTTAAAATTGCCTTTTATATTTTTTATGTAATTAAAAATAAAAGTAAAAATTGGAGAGAACAAAAGACACACAAATCACTAATCTAGATAAGCTAAAAGAAAAATATTTTAGCTAATTAAAGATGGCTGAAAAACATTATAAAGAAAAGAAAAGTGGACTTAATCAGTGAAGTATTGAATAGCTTCATGCTCACAGATCTAACCGCTTCAGCTTCACCTATTTAAATAGAAAGTAGGTTGAAGTTAAGAAGGGTTCCCCTCTTTTCTTCCATAGCGTAAGCTTGTGGTTAAAACACCTGTAGAGGTCCCTACTATCGCATTTTATATGCATATTATCAAGGTTATAGCCTCAGTAAATATTACTTACATAATCAATGTGCGTTTAATAAATTTATAATTATAACGTTAAAGTTAATTTTATAAAAAATGTACAAGATAACGAATATTTTTGACAAACAAAAGGTATGCACAGAAGTCTGAAAACTGGACCTCAAGTATAAAAAGTCAGAGGCCAGTTTGATCAGGGTCTTGTTTTATCTGTTTCACTATAGTTAGTCCTGGATTACAAGAATATATCCAGGATCGCCCTACACGGAAATAATTCTGCATGTTGGAGTGAACCGGAGCTTCTGTGGACATCATGCCTGAAGATGGACACCAGAAAAGCCTTCATGACCGACTAGGAGAATAGACCACAAGATCAACTTATAACCAATGGTTGAGCTCATTCTAACCCAAAAAACTATGCATAGTAATCTACAACCTTCTCACTAAACTTAACTGTAAGCTATGACTCATTATTATTCCCGATTGTGACAAAACTAAGTATTTGCAAACAATTATCTACATAAGCTTATAATACAATCCTGATATAGACTCTAATTTTCGTACTCAAGAGATTCTTATTTAACCAAGAACTTTAATTGTTTAACTGTTGTTTTTTATTAATTGCTTTATGTTTGGATTAGTGTGTGTTATCTCCAGTTTATTTAATTAACAATTTAACGTTAAATATTTTAATTTGTTAGAATAAAAAATATATATTCCTAATATCAACTTTTCATTTGTATATTATTAATAATAGTTATTAATTATTATTAAATTTATTAATGTTAGTTTAGTGATATTTAAAAATATAATTTACCTTTGCCAATATGTTATGAATTAGTTCCAGGAATAATAATATTTAAAAAAAATAATTCTAGTTCACGGTAAAATCTAATACCGTCTCTTTAAAAACATTTTTCTTTTTAACTTGCAAGACATACTGGTGACAGATTTCAGTGGATTCTTATATGAATCCTGGAATCCTGATCAAATAAATTAAAAGCTGATTTCTTCAATAGCACAAATCGTAAGGTAGAGTTGATCAGGAAATATAGTTATGTTTTTAGAAATAGAAATACAACTTTCTTCTTTTTGCATAATTTGATCAACTCACACAATAAATGTGTAACAGAGACCTAGTCAGACAGAAAAACATTACAATATATATATATATATAATTCAATATAAAAACATTACAATATATATATATATATAATTCAATATAACAATGTAACCATTACACAATCCCATTTATAATGCCAGACTAATTCATGGAGAACATAAGTTACTCCCAGTGAATGATGATAGACCAAGCAATTTTATATAAACAAAGTAACTAATGATGTGATAATAATTTATTTATAAGTGTATTTATTAACCTTTTAACCGCTAATTTTAATATTGGTTGTATTAAAAAAAAAATAAATCTTTTATTTGCAATAAAAATGAAGAAAAATATTTTTAAAAATATATAATAAAATTAAATTAAATTAAAAACTTTAAAAAAAGAATTAAATAAATTTTTAGGGGTTGAAAAAAAAAAAAATTTTTAAAAAAAAAATTGTATTTTTTATTTAAAAATTAATAAAAAAAAATAAAAAAAAAAAAAAAATAAAAAAAAAAAAAAATTTTAAATAAAAATAAAAATAAATAATTAAAATAAATTTTAATAAATTAAAAATAAAAAAATTAATGGATAAACAATTTATTTTCTTTAATAAAATTGACAAATCATATAACAATAATTTATTTACAAAGTATAATCTTTAATTGATATGCAATTTATTTCTTTTACAAAATCCTTTAATCTTTGTACATCATAGATTCCATATATTCATAGATAATTTCACATCCATGGTATCTTTAATCCTGCCTTCAATAAACTTAAATGTGACTCTTTATCGAAGTATTAATTCATAAATATAACATTTCTTTGATCCATATGTCTCCTAGTATGTACACATACTTATGTTCTATATGGGATAGACATCAACACTACCTTTATTACAATAATCATAAGGTATGGTCTTTTCTAGATCCTATTCTCAAACATAACCACATATATAATAGCAAATACAAACAGGTAGCCATTTTTGGTCTGAACCAGAAATGAAAAAATCTTTACAATAACTACATTGCTTGGGTCCTAAACCAAATTTAGTGCGACTACAATTTATACAAGAATGACACAGTCAAAGATTGATCCCTAACTTATTAAACTGATAAGAATGTGTTTTCCCATATGGATGTGAACATATGTAAACAATTACACATTGAACAAATAATTGTTCATATATAAATCCAGAAACATAAAATCTAATTTTCATTAATCAAATATAAGTTTAACTATGAATAAATGAAACTAATGAAATTATTTACACCATTAACTATGTTTATTTGTGATTAGGCAATTTATATAGCTACATTGCATTTACATTAGTATGATTATTTTTTCCCTCGTATTAATAACTTATATACAATTCATAAACTTAGCGTACATATGTGATATATAATAATTATTTTTGTCTTTAAAAAATAATATTATCAAATAAAGAAAAGTTTTACTATTTGCTTCCTTTTTTTTTTTTAACTGACAATTTTCTTCAAATAATATCTGGATAACAAACATTATTTACATGTTCAGATTTAAAACAAACAAACAGATCATTCTTTAAATATAAGACTCACCCAAAAAAAATGTCATTTACTTTTTTTCTGACAGATATAAAAAGTTCATAATTTTTAGCTGTCTTTTAAATAAGTGCTTATTCTTCATTTTAACCAGAATTAACCAAAGTATTATTCAGTGTGTTCCGGATTAGATCTAGCTAACTGTTAATAGTACCCTTCTTTTTATTCACAAGGCATGGTAAAATCCTGGAAATAGTATTCCAGTATGATCAATAAAAGAAAAGCAAACTGATTTTTATATCCCAAAACTTAGTTTCTTTCTGAATTTAATTTTAGTTGTTCTTTTTTCTTTTTTTAAAACAAATTTGCGTAGACTTAGCATAGAAGAAAATTTATTTATTTTTTTATTTATTGAAATTAATAATAGATTTTTAATTTCAAATTCACAAACTTAAAAACAATAAAGCAAAATAATTATATTTATTAAAAGTTCTTTTTTGGATGTCCATTGGGCATTTTATAAGCTGTTTATCCAGCCATTGTTTGATAACATAAGATTGTTCAGGTATAAGTTGATAATAAATTCTATTTAGGAGTTTTTACTTTCATGGTAAATGTAGTAAAGAAGCAGTTGATATAAGAGAAAATTGTTGTAAGTAAAGTTTAAGTTGAATAAAATTCTTCTGGATAGTTCTTTATAAGTACAATATATCTCGATAACAGATAGATTTAATGTTTGATTAATGCTTTTGGGTTTCTTTATCCAATAGATTTATTGGCATGAGAAGCAACTCTTCAGCTAGTTTTTGTGCTAACAGTTTTTCCATTTTATTTTGGGTATAAAGTAAGTTTCGCTCTATTTTTATTTGTATTTGTTTATTCCACTGTGAGATTATGCATGCCCTTGATATAGTATTTCACATTCTTTTGATCCATATGGCTTTAGTTGTGAGCATTCAAGCTTATTGTCATGTATTTTAATGTTTAGTTCTAACAGTTCCTGTTTGTTTTAATTTCTTTCAGTACTTTTAGCTAAATTATCATAGTTTAACAGGTTTACATTCTTCTATTTGTTCTTTTATTTGAGTATGTTTGTGTTCATTTTGTACATTTTTATATAGTAGTTTTGGTTCAGATTTTTTAAAAAGTTCATCACATATTTTTGGTTCACTGTCTGATTTTAAAGCAATTGATCCTCTTCATTGTCCATGATTCAATTCATTGTTTCTTCTTGAAATTGTACTTGCTCATTTTTTGCTCATCATTTATTTGTTTTGAATCATCTAGTTTTTGGTCCAGTTTAGTTGGTTTGCAAAAATTATTCATCCATTTTACCTCTTTATTTCTTGCTGTTTTAAAAATCTTCTTTCCACAATTCCATCTGTTTTAGATAATTTTCAAACCTCAAGTCCATCTGCTTTTGGTTAAGTTCCATACATTTTTGATTATCATCAATAGTTTGATTTACTTGCTCCATTTGCTTTTGGTTATTCTATTGATTATTTTCTATAGTTTCATTCCTTTGCTCCACTTGCTTTAGATTATTTTCCATGGTTTGCTTTATTTGCTCCATTTGCTTTTGATTAAGTTTCATTTTTCTTTGATTGTGTTCAAATCTTGATTTTATCTGCTTTAATATTATGCTAAACATTTATCATGTTTAGATATGATGATGTTACAGCATTCTCGTACATTTGTATTTCTTTATTGATATCTTTATTTGATTGCATGAATCACTATCTAGATAAAAATTGTCCATATCTGAAGTTTTTAGGCTATTTTCTTTATAGCTAGTTTCAGAAATATATGATTCCAATATTTCCTGCTGCTCTTCATTCTCTTTATTTTCATTTTTCATTTTAGTTAATATTTAAAAATTTTAAACACAATAAACTTATTATATTCTATACAATTGTAATTGTATACACCACCAACAGTACTAGATTTTCCCCTGGAACACTCTGGAACTTGTATGTCTTCTTCAGGTCACACTTTTCTTCTTCTTTGTGCTGTTTTTTTGTTTTACAATATAATTACAATATAGGAGTAAAAATAGTCTGGCCACCCATATCATTCATCTAACTCAGGTAAATGGGAATTTATATCAACTAAAAATCAAAGCCTTCACAGTGGGCCAACCAAAAATTTACAAATAGTTGGTATTGCTATGTAATGGTCAGACTTGATGCAGTTACACTGTCTCTATTTATTTATCTGCATAAGCTACAAGGGTGCCATCTATCCTAATACAAATATATTTAGAACAATATTTTATTCAATATCATAATGTAATCATTACCCAGCTCCATTTGTAATGCCAGGCTAATTGTGGAGAACATAAGTTATTCCTGATGAGTGATGGTAGGCCAAGCAGTCTTACATAAATAAAGTAATCAATGATGTGATAATTTGTTTATAATTGTATTTATTAATTGATGATATAATTTATTTTCCTTTATAAAATTAATTAATTATATAATAATAATAATAATTTATTTACGAAGTATAATTATTAATTGATATGCAATTTATTTCTTTAACAAAATCTTTTAATCTTTATACATCATACTATCAATATATGCATAGATAATGTCTCATTCATTATACATTTAATCCTGCCTTCAATAAACTTAAATATAACTTTACACATATAAGAATTTATAAATATATTCCTTTGACTCACATGTTTCCTATTACTTACGCATACATATGTTCTGTATGGGATAAACATCAATGCTATCTTTAATACAATAATCCTAAGGAATTGTCTTTTTTAGATCCTTATATAATAAAAAGTATAAAAAGATAGTCATGATTGGTCTGAAATCTAAATCAATAAATCTTTTATACAGTAACTACAAGGAGTGATCCTTTTTGGGTTCTAAACCAAATTTAATACAATTTATACAGGGATGACTCATTCTGAGATCGAGCCTAATTCATAAAACTGATAGAAATGTATTCTTCCATAGGGATGTGAACATATGTAAACAATTACATATAGAACAAACAACTGTGAATATATAAATCCATATACATAAAATCCAATTTTCATTAATCAAATATGAGTTTTAACTATAAATGAATGAAATTAATGGAATTAATTACACCAGTAACTATAGTTATTTGGGACTAGGCAATTTATATGTTTACATTGCATTTACATGGTTTTCATTATTTCTTTTTTCCTCTTACTAATAAGCTATGTACAATTTATAAATTTAGTATGCATATGTGATATATAATAATTACAATTTTTTCTTTAAAAAATAATTTTATCAAGTAAAGAGAAGTTTTACAATTCATTTTCCTTTTTTTTTTTAACTGACAGTTTCCTTTAAGTAATATCTGAATAACAAGCATTGTTTACAAATTTAGAATATTTAAAACAAAGTACAAAATATTCTTTAAATATAAGACTCGCCCCCAAAAAAATTGTTATTTACTTCTTTTCTAACAAATATAAAAAGTTCATAATTTTTGGCTGTCTGTTGAATAAGCTGATTCTTCATTTCACAGAGTATTCAAAGTATCATTCAGTGTTCCAGATTAAATCTAGCTAATTGTTAGTAGTGCCCCTTCTTTTTATTCACAAGGTATGATGAAATCCTGGAAGTAGTATTCCAATCTGATCAAAAGAAAAGCAAACCTATTTTAATATCCCAAAACTTAATTTCCTTCTGAACTCATTTTAGTTTTTTTTTAAAAAAAAAAAAAACAAATTTGGATATACTTAGCTTAGAAGAAAAAATTTTCTCTTTATTTATTTTTTTATTTATTGAAATGAATAATAGATTGATAATTATTTTTGTTGTCCATTTAAGGTTTCTTAATGACAGCTTATGGATGATCATTCTTCACCAAAAACATGAAGCATAGATTACTATGGAACTGAGTAAAAAAAGTTTGTTCTGAAACGGGCAATTTGGAAAGAGCAAAGATGTACATAAAACGAACTTTTATAAAAAATGATTTTCTGTTAGACTAACATATAAGTATAACATATAAGTACAATCTCTTCATATTGTTTTAATATAAAATGGAGAGAGGATGAAATCCATGGTAATAATAGTTAAAATGAATAATATCATTTATAGGTAACAACTGATTTTTTTTTCAGAGAACAAATACAAAACACTCAATATGACTTTCTTCAATTCTCTCTCTATTCTGATGATTTTAAAATTACAATTATGTTCTCTTATATATATTATAATGGTCAGGGAGAATAAGAAGGTCTTACTGTACCTTCCATACAGGGCACCACCAGGCTATTTGAACCTGGAAAATTTATAAAGTAGGCAGATGCATACTGTTAAAATTCAAATTTTACATATATATTTTATTACGACCGTCAGCCCATGCCACTAGTTCACGGAGCAGCAGAGATAATTTATAATATAGATACTTAAAATTTAATAAAGACATTTCAATAAAATAAATAAATAAGCTACTGCCAGTAATAACACACACAAAAAAAAACATTTATTAACACACATATATAAATATTTAAAATTGAGGAATAAAATTTATCTTGCTTAGATTTTAATATTAATTTTAATTTGGTTATTATTATTTTTTACATTTAAATTATTAAGAAAGTCCACACAGATGGACATTTTATAAAAGTTTGTTTTATAATGTTGAGTATAGATTGGCTACATAGATTTCTCAGCTAAAAACTTTTTAAAACAATCATTCAATCTCAGACTAAAAGTTCAGTAGCCAAACCAATGCCTGCTTCCAGATATATAGTTGCAACCAATGCAATATGAAGATGCTAGCATAAAACCACACTGACAGGAATGTGCATCTGACAGCGTGATATTATTTGAAGGACATGATCCTCGTCCAGTACAGGAATGTGTGTCTGTCTGGTGAAGGAATCATGTATATACAATAATTAAAGAGAAATGCTACATATGGGGGAGAGCAGTCTATCTTCCAACTTATAGTCTCTATCTATGAAGCTAAAAAAGTGGTCAATGGTGCAGGAAATACGTCTGCATCCATTGCAATGCAATGACTACATCTTTGGGTCATGCATTCAGTTAGGCACACTGCCTTGTATGCTAAACATGCTTCACATTACATTGATATAAACACCCATATATCCCTCCACCAGCATCGACCTAAATATGAAACAAATAGCCTGAAATAAAAGCCCTTTAAAATAAACATAAATGATTAAAATATAAAGTTATTGATGGAATTGCAGAGGGAAATTTACAATAAACCCAATGGCATTCATCATAAGATGCCACATTGACACCAATAACTTAAAAGATATACAAATAAATACATTTGGACACTCAGCATAAGGTGTCATATTTACCAATATCTATATATTTAAATCAATATGAAAATAAAAAATAAAAATAATTAAATGTTAACGAATCTATGCAACTATCTACACCCAACTTAAATTTAATACATTTAAATAATTTAGTCAATAAATATTAATAAACAAATGGAAATGATTAAATTAGCAAACTCAAATATTTAAAATTAAACATTAATAATTGATTTTGAAATCTTAAAAGTCAGATTAAAGTTCATTTTAAAAATTAAGTTTAGTTGATTATTAAAAGCTTGTCAAATCTTGATGAAAGTTCTCTATTACTTTTTTAAAATTTTACAGTTCATATCTTACAATAGAAAAGCTCCCGGTTCCTGCTGCCAATTCCTGTGAAGTCTTTATTGGTCATACTTTCATGGAAGACCAGTCTGTTTTTCCGGAGATGGCCTTAGCTGGTTCAATCCTGGTACTATTTTATTGTAGGACCCATATGATTCGGGTCTACAATAATGCCATTCATAAATTAACAGTCACTTCATTTGAAATAAAAGAGAGTGAAAACTGCATCTTTTCACCCTTCTCAAAAAATCAAGCTGGAACTGAACTTAATTTGAATTGTTTTCTTTTTATAGTAATCCTCCGGATTCACTGAACATTGTTTTTTGTTCCAATGATTTTCATTAAGGTCTGAGCATTGGTTGCTGCTTCTATTGGACATTCTAATTTTTAATTCTCTTATCTGAGTTTTTTTAATTATATAAGAGCCCCAAAGGCTAGTTTGCTTTTCGTTTAATTAATAAGACAATCATTTCTATTTACTGAGATTACATACGAATCTTTTAACAAAAATATTTTATCTTTAGATCTTGTACTTTTTTTTATAAAAAAGTACTTTCAAATACTTTTTTTTAAAAAAAAAAATATTTTTACATCTGTGCGATATATTATATACATTAAACAACTCTTTAATTTTAGCTTTTAGTTTTTAGTAAATTTATTTTTATTTACGAACTTTTTATTTTAATTTGAAATTAATGTAATGGCATGTTATATATCATTACAGTAAATATAATTTCACCAATAGCCCCCAATAAAAGAGCTATTATAGATTAATGGAGAAAACTTATTTGCCTCAATGACATTGTCAAATAGTAATAATTAATAGTTTCTTGGAAATATCAAAGGCAAAAATTATCCTTCTGTTTTTTATTAGAATAACAATCCATGGAAAATATTTTATTCAATATTAATAGATGAAAATAAAAACATTTACAAAAATTAAAGTTTGCATTATAATATGAAATAGTCGAGCAAAGGGTGAAGATGTCTATTCTCTTTTCTTTCCACCACTTTTGCATAAGATGGATGTGCCAACAGGAAGCATTATAAAAACTTTATGAAACAATAATTAGTAATCTACAGAAAATATACTTTGTTGATCTATAAGACATATATAAAACCAAGCAATTTCTTTAAATTTATAATCATCTTTTTTAACTCAAGATCCATTATATAATAACTTTCCACTAGGATATAAAAATTCCAAACCACAATCTCATTTTCTCTCCATCTTATATTAAAAAATTATGAAGAGATTGTACTTATATGTTAAACTAATAGATAATCATTTTGTAAGAGTTTGTTTTATGTAAATTTTTTCTATATTGACTGTTTCAGAACAAACATTTTATACAGTTAAATAGTAATCCATTTTTTATGTTTTGGTGAAGACTGATCATTCATCAAATATCATTAATAAACCTTAAATGGACAACAACAAAAAAATATCAATCTATTCTCTTTTCTAATCATCAGTTATGCTCTTTTAATTGCCTTCCAGTGAGATGACTGGTTTCACCAAGATACATTCTTCCACATTCACATGGTATTTTATATATGTAATTTTTGTTTTTGAGATTTGTAGATGTTATAATAACTCATAGAGCTATATGGATCTGGAAAGTTATTCTGATATTATATTGCTTGCAGATTTTTTTTAGTTTGTCTGCTATTTCTAGTATGTATGAATGTATTAAAGACCCAATATTTTTTCTCTTTTGATATTTTATTTTATTAATTATTTAAGGTGTCTTAATGACAGTTGATGGATGATCATTCTTCACCAAAAATATGAAGCATGAATTACTATAGAACTGAGAAAAAAAAGTTCTGAAACAGGCAATTTGGAAAAAAAAAGATCTACATAGAACAAACTCTCATAAAGAATGATTATCTATTTGTCCAATATATAAGTACATTCTCTTTATATCATTTTAATATAAGATATAGAAAGTATGAGATTGTGCTTTGAAATTTTTACTTCCTGGTAAAAAGTTATGATATAAGGGATCTTGAACTAAAAAAGAATGCTTATAAATTTAAAGAATTTGCTTCATTTTATATGTATATCTTATAGATTCATCCTTTGGAGTTTACAAAGTTTTTATAATGCTTCCAATTGTCACATCCATCTCATGCAAAAGTGGTGGAAAGTAAAGTGAGCAGACAACTCCACCCTTAGCTTGATTATTTTATTTTCTAATATAAATTTTAATTTTTGTGGCTAGAGTTTTTAGCCTCATCTATTTTATGTGCATATATATATATATATATAAAAAAAAAAAAAAAAATATATATATATATATATATTGTACCCTTTGTAATAGGTATAGATAGTTAGGTAGATTTGGAAAAATAGCTATATTAAAAAATAATTTGTTATTTTCTAGTATATAATTTAAATGTTATAGAGAGCATATTAGATAGTTTGAACTCATTGTAAGATGAATTAAATATAAAATGATACAATAAAATTATTTAAAATATAATATTAAATTGTATTTATATTTAAAAGATACTATAATGGTAGAATATCTAAATTACAGTAATAAATATTTTATATTATATGTTTAAGATAATTAATTTTGTTTAAAATATTTGGAATGATAAGTTAATTTAATATATTAAAAGGCACTGAAAGTATTACATGATTAAATATATGTTAATATGCTTGCTTTCAGAAAGTTAGGGAAAGAAAACTTTAATTTTAACTTGTTAACAAAATTTGATACACAATTCAGACTAGAGATAATGTTAGAAAAGTAATGAATAAAATTATTATTTTATTTAAGTGTAGTATTTTTTGAAAAAATCAATTTCAGGTTATTTAAATATTAAAAATTGTTTTATCAAGGATATTTAATTTTAGATAGAAATATCTAATATTTAAAATATTAAAAAAATTGATATTTAATATTGATGATTCATAGTTTTAAAACTTAATTTTAAAGTATAAAATATATAAAATCTGCTAAAACACACTAGCATGCAAAGCCAAAGAGAAAGAAATATTAATACAGATAGATAGAAACTAAATATCTATATCTACAAATGTGGTTAAGCACTTTTGAAAGTCAGTCTTCATATTCATAGCATCTTATAATCATATTGATGTATTTATGTAAATTAGTAAATTTGTACAAACAGTATTAACAAATGAAATCATTGGATTAAGACCAATATAAAAAGAGAGGTTGAAGCCAGTCTAGACAAATTTTTCATATTAGTTAATTGTGTTTTCATAGATTTCAAAGTTTTGCAGATTTAGTTTGAAATTTATAACTATATTTATTTTTATACTGTAATAGTAGTAATTTATTTTAAATTATTTTACTTGAAAGTGTTTTTGAATAATAAATCACTAAACACCAAATTTCCCTATCAGTTTGTCTACTTAAAACTCAGTTCAGAATCTCAATAACTCTATGAAACATGATAGTGGCTACTTAAATATTGTGAAGATGAATACCAAATATGCATAAAAATTACATGCAACAAAACTGGAATGGATTTGCATAAGAACTTTGTATTTTTGTACATAGTATGTTTAGAATGTGTGACTTTATTTCAAATGACTTTATCATATTACAATGCATCTAGTTTTTTTGAGATGATTAAGAGGAACTGGATATTTATTAAAAATCTTATTTGTAAGACTAAATTTGAAAAGAGAAGACAATTAAGACTCTGCACCTGTGCTTTAAAACTGAACTTTAAAATATCTTATGGTATGATGAATGTATGTTTTTAGTATGTAATGGATATTAATAACTCATATTTGATTTGTCTTTAAAGAAGTCAAAATGGACTTATATTTTTAGAACAATGTATTTAGAGGCAAATTGAAGAAAATGACTTTTGAATGTCTTTTATGCTTTTAAAAATGTTTTGCTAATAATTAACTTAATAAATAAATTATATACTTTAAAAGTAACTCTATCTGAAAATAATGAACTGAGACATCTTTTTAAAAGATTAAAATATATTATCAGTTAATAAATGTAGGCGGATATAACTGTCTTTTTACCTAGAAAAGAAAAATATTTAGTGACAAGATATGTGTTTAAAAAGATTTTAAAAAAGTATTTTTCTTAAAAGAAATAAATATTTATTTTAACTCATAACTATATGTCTGCAAATACATGTATTAAATAAATATTATATTATGTAATGTTTGCTACTAATGTTTTTGACTGATGGAAAATGCAAATATTATATTTATTAAATATATCTGCTATACATAATGGCTAAAACATACATAAGAAATATTTTCATAAATGGAACTGTAAATTATTTTAAAAAGATATAATATGCCTGAATAAATGTCCAGAGAAAAAAAAACTGGAATAAACAATTATTTCTTTGGGATTATTAATATTCTTCTTGGATTTTACTGCATTTCAATATTATTTGTACATTATTTCATATGGTGCCAAGATAAAAATATAATTGTGCACAATGCTGTTCAACTGTAGCTAGGCAATGGAGCAAGGTGCCTGACAAGCAATTCAACTTATGAGCAGAAAGGGTAAAAAATCCTTCCATAACTTTAAACTTTATTATGATTTTTTAGTGATAAGTTTTGACATTAGTATTTAAAAGTTTCATCATCATCTTATCAACCATTATCAATCCACTGCAGGATGAAGGTCTCACCAAGTTCAATTCATCTTATCTGATCTTTAGCTTCTCTTTTCCAAATTACTGCTGCACACTTTCTTATTTCATCCATCCATCTCACATGTGGTCTCTTTCTGGGATTTTTACAATCTCTTGGAATCCAGTTTAAAATTTCAATTGTCCATTTATTATCAGCTCTTCTAGCAATATGTCCAGCCCAACTCCACTTGTCTTTTAATTTTTTTATTGAGGTCAGTAACACCTGTTTGTTCTCCCATATATTGCATTTTCAATCTCTTCTTGTTACTCTCAACATGCATCTTTCCATACTCCTTTGAGTGGTTTTAAGTCTCTGTATTGTTCTTCTATTAAGTGTCCAAGTCTCAGATCCATAAGTAAGAACTGGTAAAACACATTTATTAAAAACCTTTTTTTAAAAACACATAGGCATATTTCCTTTTAGTATCAAGTTATTTCTACCAAAAGTGCTCCAACCAAGTTTAATTTTATGATTAATTTCATCCATTATGTTTCCATCTGTATTAATATTCTGACCAAGATATTTGTAACCATTAACTTCTTCTAACTCATCATAATCAATCTTTATTTTTATATTTTGAGAAAATCCATTAAACATTACTTTAGTCTTTTTAACATTTATCTTTAGTCCTACCTTCCTACATTCATCTGATAACTCTTGCAACATTTCCTGCAGCTCTGAAGCATTATTTTCAAAAACAACTACATTATCTGCAAAATTTAAATGACTTAAATAATCTCCATTTACTTTCACTCCTTTAGCTTTCCACTTTAATCCACAAAATATTTCTTGCAGGACTGCTGTAAAAAGTTTTGGAGATATGGAGTCACCATGTCTTACACACTTCTCAATGTTGACTTTCCTAGTATCATTATGTAATCTAATTGTTGCTGCTTCATTTTTCTAAATATTTTTTAAAATATGACAATATCCAGGTTCTATACCTAGATGATCCAATATTTTATTCACTAAAGAAATGTTTATAAAATCAAATGCCTTTTCATAATCTACAAATCCAAACCATAATGGCAACTCATATCCATTTGTCCTTTCTATAACTTCTCTCAATACCTGGATATGATCTACTGTACTAAAACCATTTTTAAATCCAGCTTGTTCTCTTGGTTGGTGGAAATCCAATGTTCTCTGTAGATGAGTTGTAATTATCTTGGTAAAAAAAAAATTATAATACTGATAAAAGGCTGATGGGTCTGTAATTTCTAATATCTTCTTTATCACCTTTTTTAAATATTAATATTAGTACTGCATTCTTCCAATCATCTGGTACATCTTTATCATTTAGACATTTGGTATATAACTTTGCTAATTTTTTTTTTCTTTTTTAAGGCTAACTTGTTATTATTATATAATTTTAAAAGAGATTACCTTTATTATTATGTTTAAAAACAAACAAATGGGTATTCAGAAAGTAATTTTCTGAACAAGGCAAATTTCAATCCTAATTTTTTCTTTGAATGTATGGTTTTAAGAAGCAGATTACCATAAGTGACCTAACATAATTAAAGAGATCATTGATACTTTTATTGTTATTTGGATTATATTTTTGCTTAATAGTTTTGTTTCCTTTCTTTTATTTAAAAAAAGATATATCCTAATTAGTATTTTAAAATCAATATTTCACATTGCTTGAATTTAATGTTAAACAATGAAAGAATGAACCATTGATAAAATTAATGTGTGCATTTTGTGAAAGAGTTGATAAATGCGGACGAATGTTTGAAAACAGCTAAGGATATTTTTAAATATATTTATTTTAATGTGAATGCTTGGGTATGTGTAAATTATATAGCATTGTTAACTTATCAATATGTTATTTTATGAATGTTATCTGTTAAAATACAGAAAAAACAATATTTATTTCTAAGTTATATCATAACAAATCAATAAAATGCATAGTACCGATGAATGTTTATCAAGCTCATTTGTGCATGAAAACTTTTAAAAAACATCTTGAAATGATTTTAGATCTTCGTTGTTTTCTTTAGTATTGTGTTTTGGAAGTTATTTTAGAATGCTGTTGGTATATTTTACAATATTAGATGAGTTATTCTGTGTGGAAGATATAGGATAGTGGTTATGAAAATCCTAGGTGTTGGGGATATGTTGAAAACGGTTGTATGTGAATTATAATTACATATTTTAAAGGTATTAAAATAGACAGATAACATAGAGCTGTATATCTCTTTCGATGGACAGTTGTGTTTCCTTATCATCGATAATTGCTATAATAGAGCCATGACTTGAATCTTAGGTTCCTGATGAATACGAACCTACTCTTATGATTTGCACTGTACCCATGATGATATTATTTTACACTTTGAGTCATTCTTGTTCTTATTTCATACCCTACACTTTAAACACTATCTATCACCACATGTATCATCATAGAAGATAGTTTTATAAGTTGGAAAAATAATGCCTAAACTGTTTGAAATAGATAATTTTGTGAGATAGTAAGTTGTAGTATATAGAAATTTCTTTTGCAGATGATGTTGAGATGTTTGATGATGCCCTAGTATATAATATAAGAGAGTAATAATTAATGCTCATATAAATATTAAATATCACTTAGTTCAAACAAATGCAAATTCAAATGAAATGAAAGTGAGAATAGTGAAAAATGTTTTTTGGGATGATATAATGAATGTAAGAGTATAAAAATGAAAGTAATACAAATGTCAAGCAACATAACTTATGGATAGTTCTTTAAATTTATTATAGATAATTCTAACCCTTGTAATTTATAAAAATTTTATAAAATTACTTTTTAAATATTTTTGCATAATTTATTTTTTTGCATAAATGAAATTATTCATTTTTTTTATATACATTTAAAAATTTTCTGATATTCAAATATCAGGATATTTTGCCAGATTGCAAAGAAAGTTTTTTTTTTAATAATTTTCTTTTAATATTTACATGGATTTTAAGAAATATATTTTAATATACAAACTTGTATTGATGCATTTATATCATAAGAAATATATTTTATAGTAGAATAACTATAGTAATAAGGTTTTTTTTTTAGAAATTGGGAAATTTATTCAAACTATTCCCAACATAAATAATAGAATACTATTTTACTGAATGAAGTTTATGCATTATCGTTATTGTTGTAAGTTTCATTTTATTTTATTTTGAAATGGCCAGAGTGAAGGCTATTTTTATTTTATTGCATGTATTGATAAGATTTATTGTTACTTATTTGGAATATGATCTTTAAGATTATTTAGATATTATTATTATTATATTTGACTAAGTAATCAAGTATTTTATTATTATTATTATTATCATCATCATCATCATCATCATCATCATGTTTCAAAGGATAAACTTTATTAGTATTCTAAAAGATTATACAAGTTACATTTGACAACATAGTTCTTATATATAAATTGGTTCACAAAACTACATATGTACAATGATTTGATCAGTGATTGTATGCATTATCAAATTAGAAGTCTTTAAGAAAAAAAACAGTTCAACAAAGTCAATGATGATCACTCAATCATACAATTATATACAATTAGATATACTTCAATTAAATTAAAGCAGTGATGCATCCTAATTTGTGTCAGTTGACTTCAGAACTGGCACAAGGATCCATGTTAGATATAGTTTTTTTGTTAGTGCTTTTATATAAATTCTTGTATATTCCAGGTGTCAATGTACTTAGATTGGTCTGTAATCTTCATGTCTCTTTCATGTATGGTTTGCAGTTTATTTTTGAATGGTTTGGATGTCTTCTGGGGTTATAATTGTATATGAAATTACACCTTGTACACCATAAGGCATAGAGTAAAAATGTGCAGATTCTTATTTCAGCAAAGATACCCCTTTTAAAAGAGTCAAAAAGGGTTTTCATATTGATTTTTTTATCCTTGAGTGAAGTGCTAATAATTTCACGAATGTTTTCTAGACTTGGGCATGAGAAAAAAGGTGGTTTTGTGTCTCCGAGTCCCTATGGCAAAGATTTCATGTATCATCTATATCTTTATAGTTTCTTTGAAATTTCAAAAAATGTTGCATAGGTAGCGAGTCCAGATTTATCTTTAGGAGAAAGTCAAAGTATTTTGGTTCAAGTGACCATAGTTTGAATTTGCGACATAATTGTTTGTTATTAATATGAAGTGGAGTTTGTACATCATCTTGACTTGGATGTAGAAGTTGATAAACTTCCCAATATTTATATTTGGCTTGTGGTGGTTTAAAGTTAAGAGTGTGGATTGTTAATAATGGTGTAAGTAGTGTGTTCAGATATCCCTGGAGAGGAGGTGGTCTATCTGTAGAGGTAATCTTGGCAGAAATTTCTAAATATGGGAATTTTTGTGCACATGTAGATATTATGTTCAATGTTTTTTGTATCCTGAAGACATGTATTGAGTGAAGGCCAAGGCCATTTTGTGAAAGGGGTTTTCTTAGACGTTTTACTGATATTGAGATAATCTTTTTTCCCCAGAATAATTTCTTACATAAGGAGTCTATCTTATTTGTAAATGCCTTGGTATAAATGATTGTTGGAGTAAAATAAGAGATTTTTGTAATCACTAGCATGTTAAGCAAAGCCATTTTTGTATATATAGAGAGGTAGGCTTTGGAGAGTGAATTGACAGTCTTTTCCACTTTCTCTATTAAATTTTTCTGTATGAGCAATCTCATAGGTGAATGATGTAAATAAAAGTTGAACCCAAGAAATGCGCTTGGTCTATCTTTGAAAACTTTAGTAATGCTATTACCAGTGAAGATCTGCCATGCACATGATTTCTCCATATTAAATGCTAGCTTATATTCTTTTGTAAAATTGTTAAGTATCTTAAGAAGTTTGGGAATTTGCTTTTGGGATGATAGAAATACTGCTATATCATCCATATATGCGATGCATGAGATGTTGTCATTGATGGTAGGCATGTAAACTCCTGAAAATTCATTTTCTATTATTTTTATAAGAGGGTTGATATAGGCAGTGAACAATAAGGCACTGAGAGGTGAGCCCTGAGGAATGGACTGATGCAGCACTATTGGCGGTGAAGTTTTCCCATTTAGGGAAACATAAATCTCACGGTTTAAAAGTAAATTAGCAAGCAAGTTTAGATAGGCGTTGGGGACTGAGTATTTTTGCAGAGTTTTAAGAAGAGTACTGATGGAAATCATGTCAAAAGCGGCTTCAATATCTAGTTGAATAACAATTGGACTGTATTTTTTATTATCTCTAACAGTTTCTATAGTTGACTTGAATAGAAAGGTTGCCTGCCCTGTTGAGGATTCTTTTTTGGCAAATTGCATTTTTGATAGGTAAGGCAAAATGAATGGCTCTATTTTATCTTTTATCACTGGTTCTATTATCTTTATGCCAAGGGAGCACATTGAAATTGGATGTAGGTTAGTGGTGTTTGAGATTAATTGTTTCTTTTTCATGAATGGCACAAGCATAATTTGATTTAAGCCCTGTATTTTATAGATGTCTTTAGTGAGGTAGGAGACTAGGTTAAGCATATATTGTGCTGTGATTTTATCAATATGTTTGTATACAAACTTGGGAATTCCATCTATGCCAGGGTGACATGAATCTGGCATCGCTTCTATTTTTTGAATGAAATCTTGTAAAGAAATTTTAATTTCATTTTCTGATCTATTTTGTGAAAAGGCCACTAGACTTGGTGAGGAGACCCTCTGGAATTTTTCTCTATACAATATGTAAAGCCGCTCCAGCATAAAATCTCCGTAGACAATTTCAATTTGAACTTTAATAGCTGTTGGAACTCGCACCTGGGAAGTGTGGCCTAGTGCCCATCTAATGAAGTTTCTGGTATACATGTGTGGCTTATTTAAATATAACCTTTTCTTTTTAATGGAGATATATTCTTTAAGCTGGTTAGTTAACTCTTGATATGTTTTCTTTAAAGCTATCAGACAGGGACAATCGAGATTTGATCACATGAAGTGCCTAATAATTTTTTATAGATATCATCCATAAGCTTTAGTAATTTTGTTGGAGGTGTTGTTGTCCTAGTAAGATGATCAATGTTAAATGAAATCAGATTAGTAAAAGCACACCATGCTTGGACTGGATCCATTGTAATATTCTGCGACTTGTGAAGATATATGTATACTTGTGAAGATATATGTATACTTCTGGAAAAAGATATTCTGGTGTGCATGATGGTAGTAGAACTCTGATGGTTCTTCCTGTATTAATTGTTGTTCTATTATCAAAATTAATTTGCAATGACACTAAAACAGCTGCATGATCAGAGAGTAGGGAATTCTTTAATTGAATGCTTATCATGTTATGTAATGATGGCAAATAGAAAACCAGATCTATAAGTGATGAATGTCTACCATTGTTAAATGACACGGCCTTCTCTGGCAGAAAGACTTTTCCACTCATCATCGGAAAAAGACAGCTGATGTAACCATTTTCCAGTGAAGGTCTGATATGTCATGTTGAAATCTCCCAAAATAATCGTCGGATACATAGCATTTGTGAACCTGGAGTTGTTTGTATAATTCTGTTTATAATAGTGGGACCTGGGGTGATATAAACAATTGCTATGTTTAAGGTGATGGCTTTATGAGTAAATATAATTATTAGCAAGTGCGCATCAATATGTAGAATTTTGAAAGAACTAAATGGGCAGGCTTTATCAATGATAATGCCTGTACCCGCTGATGGAGTGTCAGATGTGTTTGAGAAGGCTGTATAGCCCTTGGAATTTAGCTTATCTGTAGGGTTGATTAGTGAGCCACTGTAGCATCATAATCATCATCATCATCATCATCATCATCATCATCATCATTATTATTATTATTATTATTATTATTATTATTATTATTATTATTATTATTATTATTATGTTTCAAAAAAAATAACTTTATTGATGAACATAGGATTACATTTTCTATAAGACACTCTGTATACATATTGCATTAAGGGGGGTGCAAATACATATGTATACATTACATTTGTTAGCACTACTTGCTGTAATCAGAGTTCTCAAAAGTCTTGGGTTATAATTGTTCAATTTGCAAACTTCAACTTGTATGTCTATTGCAGTGCTGGGTTTAGTTTGCTTTCCAGTGTTTGAGTTCTGATTTTGTTGTTACTGTCCTCTATATTAATAGTATGCAATCAAAGACAACATTCTCTGTATTTTTATTTGTAGATACATGCCACATCTTTTTTAAAAAAAATATTGGTTGATGGCATAGATTGTTGGTTATTGGGAGCCATCTTAGAGGTTTTATTGTTGTGTTATCAGTGACCAGGTTGCTGCATAGATGTCTGGATGTGCAATTTTATTGTCACAAGCTTGAAGTTTTGCCAGTTTGATATTGAAAGTTGATGGAAGTCGCCTTATGTTGTTACCTAAGGTGAATGTGCATCTAGTGCACCAGTATGCATAAAGCACAAAAGTGGCTGCATGGACTGATGGAATAGAGCCTTTGCAATATGAATTAAAGATTGTTTGAAGGATTGTGTTAGTTTGTCTATATGCCCCTGTCATAATAAAGCAAATTTTGTCTAGTGCTGGACAAAGATAAAATAGATGTTGCTGTGTTTCTTCAGCCCTGTAACACAGGGGACAAAAAGGATCTATGTTAGTATATAGTCTCCGGTATCTCAGAAAATATATTGTGGGCAATGCATGTAGGTTTAGTCTCAGCAAAAAAATCAAAATACTTTGGCTCCAGTGACTATTTTTTAAACTTATGAAGTAATTGTAGATTGTTGATTTTCAGCATTGTCAGATTGGTGTCGTGGCTTGGATTTGGATGGATTAATGAATAAATTTGCCAGTATGAATTTTTGTATGTTGTCTGAAGAGATATCTGTGGAGATGTGGTTTTTATATAATTGATCATTGATGATAGTTGTCTATCTGTTGGTGTTATTTGAAGTAGGCATTCAAGCATTGGAAAGTGTTTGACTGTGGATGCTATTAGATTTGTGGCGTTTTGTACATAGTCTATTGTGAATGGGTGGTCTGGTAAATTGTTTTGCAGATATTGACACAGTCTTCCTCTGCCACAAGAGCTTCTTACATAAAGAAAATATTTTGTTTATAAAACCTTTAAAAAAGGTGATAATGGGTGAGTAATAAGTGATTTTTGTTATGGCTAGCTAGTTAAATAGCTGGATCTTGAAGTAGGCATTCAAGCATTGGAAAGTGTTTGACTGTGGATGCTATTAGATTTGTGGCGTTTTGTACATAGTCCATTGTGAATGGGTGGTCTGGTAAATTGTTTTGCAGATATTGACACAGTCTTCCTCTGCCACAAGAGCTTCTTACATAGAGAAAATATTTTGTTTATAAAACCTTTAGAAAAGGTGATAATGGGTGAGTAATAAGTGATTTTTGTTATGGCTAGCTAGTTAAATAGCTGGATCTTGGAGTATATTGAAAGATATGCCTTTGAGAGTGAAGTAGTAATTCACTCTGTTTCTTCTTTGAGTTTGTTTTGGATCTTGACCCTCATTGTACTTGCACTCATATAAAAGGGAATTCCCAAAAAAGCATATGGCTTTCACCCATATATGCCTGTGTACTGCTTTGTATTATAAAGAGACCAAACTGCAGTCTTATTTAGATTGACCCTGAGTTTGTGTGCAGCTACAAATTCTTGTAGTACTGTATGCAAGGCCGGTAGGTGTTTTTTAGATGGGAGGAAGACTGTATATAAATGATACATATTACCTGCTGAGATGTGTTTGGTATTTTTATGCCAATGAATGTTTGCTGGATTTTTACTAATAGAGGGTTGATGTAGAAAGTGAAAAGTAAAGCACTCAGGGGGAATCCTTGTGATATTGATTGTGTTAAAATAAAAGATTCAAAATTTTTGCTGCTGAGTGTATATGTAGAGTACAATTTAACAACAAGTTGCTTATAGTGTATAACAGAGTACAAGATATTGTGGTGGCAGCCAACATTTTAATTAATATGTCAATTGCCACAGAATCAAAAGCTGACTCAATGTCTATTTAAACTGTAACTGGGCTGTATTTTTTCCAGCATTGCACTGATCCCAATACAGCTTTGAAAAGGAGTGCTGCTTGTCCTGTAGATGATTGCTTTTTTGCAAACTGATATGGTGAAATCAACAGGAGCAGATATGGCTCAATCTTGTCTTTAATGACTTTTTCAATGATCTTGATGGCTATTGTGCCCATGGAGATGGGCGAAATGTTATTAAGAGTGGTTATTGGAGCTGGTTTCTTATTAAATGGTACTATTGCAATTGGATAGATTTTCAATGTTGCATATTTTTGTGAGAGATTGTTTGCAAGATTACATAACACTTGAGTAGGTGTATAGCTAAGGTGCTCATACACAAATTTTGGTATGCCATGAGTGCCTGGATGACATGCATTGGGCAGAGTCGCAAGCTTCAAAGCAAATTCATTAGTGGTAAATGGTGTATTTCTTTCAGGTGATCCAAAATAATTGGTGTATGGGTTGAAAGTTGATGGGTCTGAAGCTTCTGTTTGAAATGCTTGTAAATAGGTTCAATTATATTATGTGCTGCATGTATAGTTATGAAGTGCCATAGGCACTCTAATGGTGGAGGGAAAACCCATGTCCCATCTGATGTAGCCTCTAGTTCATGTATGTTGTTGACTGAGGCAGAGTTTGCTTTTTTGGTGGCTAGGAAGTCTTTAAGTGCTGCACATGTGTTATTATATGCCTGGGTGAGCTTATATATATACTTATATATATATATATATATATATATATATATATATGCTGATAAGTATGTTGAGTACATTTAGACATTGTTATTCTCTTGTGTAGTTCATTTGCCAGAGCTAATAGCCTGGAAGGTGGAAGATTTTTTTTGGTGACATGATCAATATTGAATAAAAGTATATTTATGTATGCCTGATATCTCTGCACGGCACTTAGGTGTAGTCCTTCAAGTTTATGGAGCATAATATATGTTTCAGAAAAAAGGTATTCTGGAGTGGATGCTGGTATTAGAATTCTCATTGCTTTTCCAAGTTGTAGTGTAGTTGGCTGAATTTCAGTTAGATCAAGTGTTGCAGTATGGGGATGGATTGAGTTTGAGGCTGAAGTAATTTTGCAGTATTGGCGAATAGAAGCAAGGGTCAAGTAAAGATGTGTTCTGGTTATTATGGAATGTTACTGTGTTTGGTGGTAAAAAACCCTCAGAACTCATGAGTGGTATTGCAATTTGATGCAGCCATTTTGAGATGAAGTCTGTGTATTTCATGTTAAAATCTCCCATGATGATAGTCAGGTAAGGAGTTGATGCTAGCAGTGAGTTGATGGTGAGTATAATGTTTGATATGATGATGTTTCCAGGTGGGATGTAGGTGAAAACTATGTGCATGGTGGTGAAATGTTGCACTCAACAAGTTTGCATCGATATATATGATTCTGAATGATGTTGATTCTGAATGATGTGAATGGGCAAATTGGGGTTATTAGTAGGCCAGTTCCACCTGCAGGTGATGACATGTCCCTGGAGCATGCAAAGAAGCCTTCAGTGTGAAGATGCATTTTGGGTCAATCTATGATCTGCTATATATTTTTGTTTCCAGAAGTCCTAATATATGTGTCTGTGTGATTTTGGTCTATTTTCTATGTTGATGTAGTTTGTTTGCCAAATTTAAACCCTGCACATTAAAAGCTGTTATTTTGCCCTTCATTATGGTTGTATTTTGGGATTGTTCACATTTCAAATATGTTAGTGGCTGGTTTTTATTGTATAAGCTGTACATTGTTTGGAGTTTTATTGGTTAGTTAGATAGGAGTGATGTCCATCGGTGACCAGTCATCTGTTTAAATTCTGTTTAATGATGATGCAGTGTTGTACACTTCTGTTTTTGAGTTGTTGTGCTCTTCTGTTTTGGGTTTTTTATTGTTTTTGCTTTTTTTGGGCGACCTGGCCCTTTTTTTCTATTGTACTTACTTCAACTTGTGGAAGACATGGCATGATTGCTTCCATGATATATGTTGATGTGTTATTTTTAATTGTGTGTGTGTGGTATTTGTTCTATTGGTACTTTGTGTTTCACTGTAAGTGCTTTGTGATATTTCAGTTGGATTGATATTTGAATCATTCATGCATTGTATGTTTTGACAGGTGCTTATGTTATTTTGAGTTGCTTGTGTGACATTTGGATTTAAGTGCTGCATTCTGTTTTGTTCATTTATACTGCTGTTTTGGTTTTTTTATAGTTTCATCTATGAGAGGTAGTAATAGCAGTTCTTCAGATGAACAAGTTGTTGCATCTGGTTATTCATATCTGAATTTATCTTGACTATGTGAGAGTGACTGATATCTTCAATTTATGTGTGGTTAATCTGATTATTTGTCTGTTGTGATTGTAGACTCTCTGTTATCACATTGTTTTTTCAGAGGTCATTGTTTGGTTCAGAGGTCATTGTTTGGTTCATCCATGGTTTTGTTTTTTTCATTTGAATATTGATTAATGAGAGGGAGTGAGAGCATTTCCTCAGGTGGAGAAGTTGTTTGCATATTGTTGTAAATATTTGGATTTATGCTCTCATTATACATATGGTTGCTATCTTCAGTATGTGTGTGGTTGAGCACTTCATTTGTTTTTTGTGATTGTGGATTCTTTTTGGTGTCACGTTGCATTGCCAAGTGGCCTCGCTTCCCAGATCTGTAACATATGGGTTTAAGCCCTCATATGAAAAAGCTCAGCATGGCTTCCTGATCTGAAAATTGTGTAGGAATATTGTTTGATCTATTTCTGGATGCAATCTCAGCTTGAAATCAAAGTTATTGCTGTATACAAGCACTGGTGTATCTTTCAAATAAATTGCATTGAATGCTATGACTCTGCCAAATGGCTGCATCATTTTCTGAAAGATTTTGATGTCATATTCAAGGTATGCATTCTTGAGTATGCCAGTAATATGGTTATGTTGATCTGGATCTACTGCAATGAGTGCTAGTTGCCTAAAGTTTTAATGGTGGTTTGAAATCGAGTTTTTTGGCTTTCTTGATAAAATTCGAGGATTAAATATCATGAGTTAGAATGATCAACAATCCTTAGTATGCTATCCCAAAATCCATGTAGTGTTATTGCTTCATAAAGTAGGGAAATTTATATAGCGATAAATTTGCATCTGTATCTGATAATATTATTGACTGAGGAGAAAAAAATCTTTTGAATAATGTATGAAGGCCATATGGAATCGTATTATTAAACTGTTCACATATTAATATCAAATCATCATTATTTCACTGAGCGGTAGAGGGGCATTGATTTTCTTGCATTTGCATATCTAGCTGCAAAATATCATTAGTATTTATTTTTCAGAAGCGATGGAAAACTTTATTTTTTTTTGAAATTGCAACTTGATTGTGTTCTTTTTGCTGTAAATTATTTTTTTCTGAAGAAAAACTGCTTTCTTGTAAATTATTTTTAGCTATGTTGGCATATATTTTTGCTTCACCTGTAATTTGCATAGGCTTGGATAGCATATTGGCGTTGTTCTGCTGGTCACATGACCAGATGGTTGCCATTGAAATGTTTTTTATGTTGAGCAATGAATATTATTTTTAAAAAAAAAACCACTCATAAAAATATATATTTAGTTAAAACACAAATTAATTTGGATTGTCCAATACTTATGTTCATATATATATGACTGCAAGTCCAAGATGTGTTGGTTTCAGGGTTTTCTTTGGTTAAAATCCTAAAATCTCTGTAAACAATGATCCATTAAAAACATCATTTACTGTGAGAGCTACTATTATTATTATTATTGTTGTTGTTGTTGTTGTTGTTGTTATTATTATTATTATTATTATTATTATTATTATTGTTGTTGTTGTTGTTATTATTATTATTATAATTGTTGTTGTTGTTATTATTGTTATTATTATTATTATATTTCAAAGCAAACTTTATTAGGCAAAAAAAAGGTTACATTCTTATCAAGTAATACATTGTATAAAACATCATATTCTAGGATACATCTTGAAACACAGAAAATATACTTTTGTTTTTTTTAACCATTAGCGTCTTTTGCAGTTCACACCTTTTAGATTTTTCAGTTCTTATTATGAGTTCATTTCAGTTTTCCATTTTTCAGAGGTTGTATTTGGTCTATCCATTATAAGGCTGCTTTTATTTTAAATAGAGACCATGTGGCAGCATAAATGTCCGGTGGTGCTAGAAGATTGTCCCTTTCCTTAAGTTTTCCTAGTTTGTTATGATATGTGTTGGGATGTCTTCTTGGATTGTTTCCTAAAGTGAAAGCACATCTATTACACCATAAGGCATATATACTGAAAGTTGCTGCACGTATTATAGGTATTTTATTTTCATTGAAAGCCTTTAGCATTTTTTCTATTGTGGTTTCCCTTTTCCTGTAATTATTCACCATCATTTGTCTGACTTTTTCTAAGCCTTTACAGTGATATATTAAATGTTCTTGTGTTTCTTCTTCCCGGTGACATAAAGCACACATTGGATCAACATTTAGGTAAAATCTTCTGAACCGAAT
>JAQFVV010006975.1:0-80000 GCA_028023455.1 Epiperipatus broadwayi | reverse complement strand
TTTGATTGAAAATAACATTAATTAGAGCTTTTTTAAAAAAAAAAAATGTCATAAATAAAAAGGAAATTGAATATATAATAAGCAAAGCAGCAAAATATAAAACGAATGGTAAAAATTGGCAAAAAAAAAATTTTTTTTTTTTGATCAGTGCAATGGATATTTTCAAAGTATAAATCAAATAATACACACAGACAATAATCCTGCTGTGGATTTTCCTTCTTACTCTAAAAGTTTTGAAGACGGCTACACTTTTGCTTCAAATAAAAGTTAAAAGTTATTATAGTTTTAGATCGTCACCATCTCTTAACAATTTGTTGAATAATACCAAAGACAAAATATCTGTGGAACATGCCCCTCAGTCTATAAAATTGCATGTTCTAACCCATCCTGCAGCCCTGTGTATTCACACAAGTAGATCCATCCAACATGCATATCTATACAAGCCCTAAACAAGACTGAATATAGATCTATCTTTCTTGACCATGAATGCACCATGAGTCATACATTTTCTCCAACCAATGTTAAAACAGTTTGTTCAAAATGAGAAGATAGGAAAAGAAAGTACAAAAAGACTTGGGAAATTGCAAAGGATCCACATTCCATCAACAAAAAGAATTTGTGTGTTCAATTGCCTAGAAAATTGAATATCTAATTGCCTTATTTGCATATTGTGCCTCATTTACATATTATATAAGTGTACCTGTATTGCATAATTTTATTCAGCACTACGATTTTGGCAGTGTTTTGCTGAAAGCTAGCTCAGTGCTATTAATTAGTACATATTTATTAATTGCTTTTCTTTTTCAATGCTACTCAAGGTCTGCCTCATTAAATTATATATTTTTACAGTTTAATTTATAGTTATCAAACTTTATGCTTTCACAACCTTGATGTCATCTTCAGATAAACATAATAGTAATATTACTAATCATTTATGAGGCTAAACTTATCATGTCACTTCACTCTAAGTATAAAAAAATTGATAAATTTAATGATTATAGTAATATGTAATAATAACTAAAAATAGTATCTTGTTAAAACAATTCATTTCAATATATATATTAAAGTGAAAATTGTCATAAGCAAATAATATCAATATAGTTTTTAAATTCTTCCATTATTATATTTTTTCTTAATAGTAGTAGTGGTGATAATATTAATGTAAGACAGATATTTTGGTTGCATCTCCTTCTATAATTGGGGATGTAGATGGCTTAGTAAGTATTGTTAGGGACAATAACTGTTTTGATTATACTGGCAGATAACATTGAATCAAAATACCTATGCTATAATAATAAACATAAGCAATCACATACATATGTGCACACACAAAGTAAACTAATCAAATGATGTATTTATGTTACATTCTTTGCCAAAAGTTAGAATGGGTTAACTAGGCAACAGAATATATTTTTTAAATTCTAAGAAATCTATATTAAATAATACGATTTCTATTCAAATTCATTATAATGATGATAGTAATAATAGTTCAAATAAAAAATGAAACCAAACATTCATGCTATTCCAAAATTTATAATTCATTAATAAAAAACCAAACATATATTGAAAAGCATATAAATATTGGATGGTTGAATAGTAGAAGTCTGAATAAATTAATAGATAATTATAAATTAAGAGTCTATATAAAATACAAAAACAACTGTATATAAAATTAACTGTGGCAACAGCATTATGATTTACTATGGTCATACAGATAAACAATTAGAGGTAAAAAGTAAAAAGCATACCAATGCAGTTAATAGGCAAAGTGATAAATCTGCTTTATACATTCAATACTTAAGGTATGGACATCAAATAGATGCTATAAAAATATTAAACTTTAAATTATATTAATTATCCTAAAAGAACAAATATATAAAACATTGTATTAAGCATAACAAAAATATATATATATATATATATATATATATATATATATATATATATGAAATTTCAATAAATTTAGTTAACAACTGGTCAATTAAAAATGAACAAGAAATTATACAAAATAGTATTTATAAAGTTGTATAATGTAATTATTTATTTTTCTGCATATTATGTTATATAGTCTATTCTTTGAAGTTATATTGGATTCTTATATGAAGATTTGTTTTATTTTACTGGTTTTATTTTGTTATTGTTGTTACTTTATTTCGATTATAGAACATTAGAAAGGGTACATATAATGAAGTTATAGAAGAATAAATATGAAAAAAGTGATTATACAGAAAATGGATTATTGGTTTCTATGCTGGGTTTGGAAAAAGATAAGGGGAATTTAGATATACAGACCATATAGTTGGCAAAGATTATGTTGTGGAAATGGGATGGAGCAGAATATGGGAAAACTTAGAGTGGGGAATAGAAAATAAAGTGGCTAACAGGTTTCTCTGGGCATAATTGCTGAGAGATTCTTGACTTCATTTAAGGAGAAGCCACAGTACATCACATCACATCATTATTATAATTGCATTATTCAGCAACTGAGAAAGAAGCTTTAGCAGTGGTATGGGTTTTTACTAAGCTTAGGTATTTTTATTGGTCTCATGAATAATAGTAATAACAGACCATAAGAGCCTAGAATTTTTGAATAGAGGCTACTTAAATAATAAATTTAGGGTATAGGGCAAAAGAAAAGTTATTATCCTGTTTTAATAAGATGGCATAAAAGAGTTTTTACGAGTAGTTGGAGTAATACAAGAGTAAGATTATTATTTAAAGGAAAGGGTAAGGATCATAGAAAGTTAAATAATTATAGACCAATAGCAGTAACATCAGTTTTATATAAATTGTTTTCATATATGGTGGCTAGAAGACTTGTAAAATGTATAGAAGAAAATAATGTAATGGGGGAAATGCGAGGAGATTTTAGATTAGATAGGCATAGAGGAGATAGTTTATTTGTAGTCACACAACTTATGGATATGAGTAGGAATTTAGGTAGACAGTTATATATGAGTTTTATAGATATAGAGAAGACATATGATAGAGTAAATAGAAATAGATTATGGGTAAGTTTAGTAAATTTGGGGATGGATAAAGCTTTAGTGAATATTATTAAGTAATTATATAAAAATAATTACTATACATATCAATTAGGGAATATAGAATCAGTTAAATTTAAAAATGAAGTGGGACCAAGGCAAGGATGCTCTATGTCACCTATTTTGTTCTTGTTATATTTGAGTGAAATGGAAAGAGCAATAGAAAGATGAGGAAAAGGAATAGAGATACTATTAATAGGTGGTAAGAGAATATATACTTTGTCAGGTCTTTTTTGTGGATGATATATTTTTGTGTGTAGAAAGAAGAGAAGATATGGGAGTTATGCTGAGGACATGTGCAAGGGTTGATAAAGAGATGGGGATTAAATTTAGTGAAGAAAAATCAAATATAGTGATGGTTAATACTGGGAAAAGAGAAGATGTAGAATAATTATTGGAGGATATAAAGTTAAGTGTGGTGAATAGATATAATTATTTGGGTATTATCTTAAATAATCAGAAAAATTGTTTGGATGAATGGGAGAAAAAATTGATAAATAAAGCAAATAAAAGAAAGGGATTGATAAAGAAATTAACAGTATTTTCATATAATAAATATGATGTAGTTACCATTATATGGAAGGGATATGCAGTAGCAGGAATAACATGTGGTAATGATACATTATGTGTTAGTAAAGCAATATAGGATTACTTAGAAAAAATGCAAAGGGAAGTAGAAAGACATGCATTGGATGCAGATGTATAAACAGCAAGGGAGGCAATTCAAGGAGAAATGGGATGGTCAAGTTTTTATATGAGAGATGCAAAAATTAAAATGAAAATGCTTGATAGATTGCAGTTTGTGGATAATAAAAGAATAGCCAAAATAGTATTTAATTGGGTTACAAGTAAAGGGCAGGCAACAAGATGGGTGAGAAAGGTAAGGCAGTATGCAAAAGATATGAATAAAAAATTTATGTCAGTATATTTGTACAAAAAGTGGGATGATTGCATTAGGAGAATTGTTGAGGGTTATAGTGGTAAGGAATGGGACAAAAGAATATATTCATTAATAAAGAATAGGGAGTTAGAGAAATGAAGAACTAGCATGGAGAATAAAAAGAGTTTAAATATATATAGAAGTAAAAGTATCATTAGGTGTAAGTTAATGTATGATAATAGTAATGAAAGTAGTTTATTATTTAAGGTTAGAACAGAATCTTTAGCAATAAGAGAATATACATGTAAATGGAAAAATATGGGTGATTTAGTCTGTAAATTGTGTAAGGAAGAAATAGAAAATATTAGGGATCTGTTAATTGAATGTAAATGCTTGAAAACAGAAAGGGTACAAATAATGAAGTTATGGAAGAATAAATATAAAAAAAGTGATTATACAGAAAGTGGATTATTGGTTTTTATGCTCGGTTTGGGAAAAGATAAGGGGGGTTTAGATATAAAGGCCATAGAGTTGGCAAAGAATATGTTGTGAAAATGGGATGGAGCAGAATATAGAAAAACTTAGAGGTAAAGTGGCTAACAGGTTTCTCTGGGTATAGTTGCTGAGATATTCCTGACTCCATTTAGGGAGAAGTCACAGTACATCACATCACATCTTGTTAAAATATATGCTTAACATTTGAAAAGGGCATGTAACTATGTGCTGAAAAAGTATTTTTATGTATAATTATTATTAACATATTTATATAGCTATTATATATTTTTTATTATTTATTATATGTGAAAAGGTAATACTTGATTATCACCAGTGATAGATTGTCATTGTCTTCTGTCCTATTGACATAATTATTTTAATTTATATGACATTTCAATTAGCAGATCTTTCAAATTAATTGTATATTCAAACTAAATAATTATTAATAATGGGTTTATTGAGAATAGGTTAACACATACTTTCTGACTATAACCAATAAATAATAGTCTAATGATTTTAATGGCTTTTTTTTAACAATTAATAAAAAGATAAAGTTACAGAGTTGTTTTTGCTCTCAGCACATTTATGTAGTATTTCATGTTACGTATTTTCTCATATGATACACTAAAAAAAACTTAATATAAGGAGTTTTTTTCCTTTTGAATTTTATATTTGAAGTATAAAAAAAATACCAAAACAAAAAAGAAGAGCTACATTTTAGTAACAAAATGATTAAGTGTCTAACACATATTAGCATGAAAAAAATTGTAACTATATATTTTTAACTTCAAAATATAAATCTATATTTCATAAAAGTTATGAAAATGTTTATTGCGTAATATTCAATGGAAGTAAAATAAACATATGGAGAAATAAATAATAATACCACTAGAAAGTGAAGCACTCAAAAGTCACTCTATTTCATATTGTACATTTTAATAATTTATAATATATTCTACAATTGTGGATAGTAAATAAAAAAATTGTTATATATTAGTTTAGAAACATCCAAATATTGGTATAATGAGGTGTAAGAAGTTAATATTCTAAAAAAAACATATCTTGAACATCAAATAGATGCTTTTAAATTTGTATATAGTAGCCCAGTTAAGTGGCACTTATAATGAAGCAATGTTTAGTTACACTAATATTAGAAAAATTACAGATGCATCAAGACTTAAGTATAATGAAAACAAAATTAAAACAAGTAAAAATGAAAAAAAAATTGCAGGTAACACTAAAAACAGTTTAACATCAACATCAAGATTTCCCTAGTCTACAATTAATGGCATCATAAAATTTGACAACCTTTTGAGTAATTCTGAAATGCTTATAAGAGATTCACAGGAGAACTAGACTTAAGAAAACTTTCAAAACATTAACAGAGAGATTTTCAATTCATCTATATCATGGGATTCAATCATTCAAATATTTTTTACTTATTGGTCAATTGTGATTGCAATTATGGATAGAAACATTACTGTATCAAATCCTCAAACAATTTCTCTATGATATGTTAAGTACAAATAATATGAGGAACTTTGTTTCTTGAATAGCGGAGAGTTAGATTTACAAAAAAGTCAATACTTTGTACTTTGTTAAAGTAAAGGAGTATAGGAAAAACTATATTATTAGATAATTGAGAAATGCAATTATATGATTAACAACTTTAATAAATGGATGCATTCATTTGGAATTGTATTTAAGGTTCAAGGGACCTACCTAAAAGATATACTGGTTCCAGTTTATGGAAATGCTTGTGAGTTCAACATAAGACTACATAAGAACAAAGATCTTAATGATATGCCTAGGCAGATGATAATGGATCAGGAGACTATACTGTTATTAATTATTTATAGTCTTAAGCTAAAATGCTTCCATTACAAGGAATGTGGGAATATAATCAGTGTACTCCATTGTAAATACTATAATCTGATGTCCATCCCTTCATATTAATGTTCAAGAAAGAAAGCAATTGCAAAATCTAAAAATAATTACATCTCAACAAATTTATCAGATAGAAATAAATAGTAACTCAGAGCAGATAGCTATGATCAAGATAGACCCAGAAAATTACAATAAATCTAACCAAGATGTTAACAAAGTTATAATTTGCTAAAGACTGCAATCTCTACTCAAATGCAGCAATACATAAGTGAATGCTAAGAATAACTACAGTCATTTCCACAAACAATAATAATTAATAAAATTTTAGGTGAAATAATGGACACAACAGTCAAGCACACATAAAGATGGACATTAGTCACTCATCAAATGGGAATAACGCCTCTGAATAAAAATCATGGGAGAAAAATAGCTTCAATAATAGATACTAGTAGAGAGGAGATTAAGAAAAAAATGACAAAACAATTATTCATATCCAAGTGACTGACCTATGGAATTCTTGACTGATGAAAACATGTCTGTGTTTGAGGAGATAAATTTATCATGTACTGACAGCTTAAAATACAATAAAGTGTCAGATAGAATGTCAGAGTTGTTGCTGATAGGGTTTGGATATTTTCTGGAAAGGATTGATAAACCTAAGCAGTAATTGCTATTTACATTACAATGATTTTTTATTTAGACTCTTAAATAAAATTAGGTTTATTATTCTTTGTTTGTTTTTGCTCTTTTATTAACAAAAATTGATTTAAACCACTAAACATCATATGATCACTATCTCATGCTAGCATATAACTGTTAGTAAACAGGCAAAACTCTCCATATTGTAGTGCCACCTTATGCTAACCAAAGTAATAAATGGATGCCAGAAGGTTTGTGCATAAAATCCCTATCTAGTGCCTATTAATCCAATATCCCCAGACTAGTTTCTGGTTTGTAGCCTTCATCAGTGAGAAGCCTTGGATCTGAGAGCACTGCACCTAGATCTTGGGATCTAATGCAACCCTCCAGCAGCCACCTTTTATCTCTACTTCACTATAAAACTATGAGAATGAAATTGAAAACACAATAATATTTTCAATCTAAGCTCAATAGCTTATATAATCATATGGGAATGAACTCAATTCAGCACCCAAATATCTTGGTGACTTTGGCTCTTATAACAACCATAGCCACCATCATCCTATTAGGCAGGATTGGTGTTAAACCACTAAACATCATTTGATCACCATCTCATGCTAACACATAACTGTTAGTAAACAGGCAAAAACTCTCACATCCCAGGCTCCTCACTGACGAAGGCCACAAGCCAGAAATTAGTCTGGAGATATTGGATGAGTAGGCACTAGATAGGGATTTTAGGTACAAGCCTTTTGGCATCCATTGATTACTCTGGTTAGCACAAGGTGGCATTAATATATGGAGAGTTTTTGCCTGTTTACTAACAGTTATGTGCTAGTATGAGATGGTGATCATGTGATGTTTAGTGGTTTAACACCAATCCTGCCTAATAGGATGATGGTGGCTATGGTTGTTAAAGAGCCAAAGTCACCAAAATATATGGGTGCTGAATTGAGTTCAGATCCATATGATTATATAAGCTATTGAGCTTAGATTGAAAATATTATTGTGTTTTCAATTTCATTCTCACAGTTTTATAGTAAAGTAGAGATAAAAGGTGGTTGCTGGAGGGTTGCATTACATCCTAAGATCTAGGTACACTGCTCCCAGATCCAAGGCTCCTCACTGACAAAGGCCACAAGCCAGAAACTAGTCTGGGGATATTGGATGAGTAGGCACTAGATAGGGATTTTATGCACAAGCCTTCTGGCATTCATTGATTACTCTGGTTATCACAAGGTGGCACTATTATATAGAGAGATTTTGCCTGTTTTAAAAATTGATTTACATAATCAAAATTGGTACATTCAATTCCAGGAGCTTAAACTCGGTGGGAAAAACTTTCATTAAATTAAATGGTATGATACTGTTAAACTGCATGTACCTAAACTACTTGAGACAAAAATTTTACAGCTATTCATAACTTGTTATATCTATCTACTTAAAAAACTTAGGGTATTAGTTATTTTGGACATCCTCTACTCAATTGGCAGTACTGGGTTATTATGAATAAAACATTCATATTTAACTCTTAAAATGTTATGGCCCCCATATAGTAATCAATACATCATAATATTGGACAATAATATTTGACATAGCCTTGATATACATTTTCCCAAGGTCAACTATAATATACTAATTTCTATATTTGCATCATTCTCTCATTTAGTGTTACTATTAAGGGTTTTCAACACATCATAAAAACAAATTTGTCACAAAAATGGATACCCATGTTAACCTTCTCACTAATGTTAAAAAGGATTATTACTTGATAATTATATCTCATTTAATAATGCCAAACAATCATCATTGGTCATCGATCTAGCCTTTGAATCTTCCATACTTTATCATAATATTAATCTTTCTCTTATAGAACTCTTTTTTCAAATCATTTAGCCTTAATTGCATTCCTAAAACTCAATGAATCATGTTCTTTTTAATCAAACCTCAGAATTCCACTTTTCTGAAATATATATTGTGACCATTTATTTTGCATAGAAAATGAATAAAGGTACAATCTAGTATCTATTTTTTTTATAATTCTAAAAGGTTAGCCAATATTATTTCTATTAATTTAATTAAATAACTCAATTGCTCTAGTTCAGGTATTTAAAGCTGTATGATCAAATTTTATTTATCTAAGAATATGTCAGTACCAAGATTGCTATATTCCCAAACACTGATTTTGAGAAGTTTTGCCTAACTTTCATAAATTTATCTGTTGATAACTTCCTATTAAAATAAACAAATAAATGAGTTATTTTTTATTCTTTTGTTACTATTCGAAGTTAGATAACTTTAATTTCAAATGTTTTAATTAACAAATAATTCTATTTTTTTAAAAAAAAAAACAAATATTTGAAATCACTTTTCTCTATATTTGTTTAATTTATATATGAATTATTTCCAGTGCAAATGTTCTAGATCCCTGCCAATTGTAATAACCTCATTTCTGTTAATTGCCTTAACTGGACTCACATCTTGCTCTAAAAATGAGTATAAAAGTGGCAGTTTTGAAAGTGTAATGGTCACTTCTTTATCATCAGTATACATTGGTCACACTAATATTATTTTTTTTGCTGAATTCTACAATCAAGTTAATTAAGTTTTAATTGTTTTGGAGGACATGACAATATGCGCTTCTAAATAGGAAACTTATCCAAGCAGCCAACCTCTTCTCAAATTGTTCTACTTTACAGTAATCTCTCTAAATTTTTACAAATGGAGAAAAAGAAAGCAACTTTTCTGTGAAAACAGGAGCTGAAATCACATGGTGCAATTTGAGGTATTATATGTCTTATTATCTTGTGAACTTTTTCAATTCATTCAGTCTTATTATAATATTTTATCTGAAATTAGAAACTCATTGCACTATTATGCCATGAACTGTATTGATTTTACTTGATTAATCTATGGTCAAAGTGTTTACAGCTCTTTATTAAATATAATTAAGGATTCATATTTATGATACCTTGCTTATTTTACATTGTATTCGAATATAAGCTTTACTTTGTAATACCTGATTCTGAAAAATATTTACATCTAGATATACATATTAGTTTATAATTAACTTGTTATATTTATATGTCAGCTCTGATATATACACATATATTTGCAACCTATTTAATATAACTCATTTGTATTATGCATTTATAACTTCTCTGTCATAATTGCAGTTTACCTTTATAAAATATAGAACCGCTTTTATTTGGATGAGACTTTAATAAACATTTTCATTGCAAGATACTTTCAATTTGTGCTCTAATTTAAGCAGTGACTTTGATCTTTGCAAAATTATGACATGCTGATAAAAATCTTCTTTTGTTATGCAGTCATCGTGATTTTTTTTAATATTTCAAATAAAATTTGCCTTCCTGTTGTATTATTTTATCAAATGCAAACACATTATTATGGAAAACCTCCAATCTCCTAGCGAGGATATATTTGTGAATATTTGAAATCATTCTTGGAATATGCTCTTAAATAAGAAACAGGATAAATGGTCATTAAAGAGATAAAACTTGCAATTAGGGAAAATCATTTGTCTTAGAAGAAAAAAAGAGAAGACTGCTTAAGATGTTGGAAATGTTATATGTACTTAATATTTGTCAATCTCATCTTGTTTTATTTTTTATTCAGATATGTCTAACAGATATAACCATATATTATTTCAAAATGATGTATATATAAATGATTGTATTCATGTTTATGGTATTTTGAGAGGTTACAGCAGAGGATTTATGTGTTTTATAAATGTCTATAACAGAGGTGGCCAAACTTTTAGATGATGGTAGTGACTATTTAGATGAAAGTGTATCTGAGGGTGACTATTTTTTTTCGGGGCTTTGAACCAGAAACCAAAAAAAAAAATATTTTTGCCAGAATGAAAACTGGAACAGAAAAAAATAATGGTTCAAAGTTCTGGTTTTTTTAGAATGTACTTATTAATTGGTGGAACTTTTTTGTAAGGGCTTTTTAGGTACTCAGAAATATTGATGTTTTTAGAAGAAATGAACTAATGATTTTTTTTCAATAAGATACGAACTGTTGAAAACATTTTATATGACTACTATTAAATTACTCCAGCTCCCTCTAGTATGAATATTTATTAAATTACAATTACTAAATTATTATACAAAGTGTTGTAATAAGTTAACTTCTTTGTTTTAAAATCAGTTCATTAAAATCCTTGTTTTTCCAGGACCAGTTATTTTCATTTCTCCTCAGAAAAATGATAATAAATTATTTCTAACAATTTTAGCTCTAGCATTACATAAAAATAATTTAATTCTTTTCAGCTTCTTCCAACCTGGATTTATTTTTGAGATTGACAATAACAACAAGTGTTATATTAATTTTAACTATTTTTAAATAAGAATAATTTTGAATTTTGACTTTTTTAATTTTTATATTCATATCAGCTCTGAATTTATCACTATAATTTGTAAATGTTCATGACAGCTTCACAGTCAACTTCCAGAGACCTTGCAGTCAACTGGTCAACTGCAGTTGATGTCTTGGTCACCCTTGGTCTATAAAAATAGAGTTTCTAATTTGATATATACTGTACATTTACCTTGGATTGAGGCATCAGACTATAAAATGGAGATAACCAGAAATATAAAAAGTTTTATTTCTGTACATTTAGTAAATGCTTTTCTATATCTATAAATACCTCCTATAAATTTGACAGCTTTATTCATCATAAAATCAATGTGATGATTGAAAGAGCCATTATTGGATAACATTATTTCTAGATACTTTTGATGATCATTTGTTTTGATTTTAGAGCCATAGATGTAGTAGGAAACCCTTAAGATTTCAGATTTTCTAGAATAAAAGACAATGGAGCACTTATCCATATTTATGTTGACACAATCATTTTCACACTATTTCAGAAAATTATCTATATTACTTTGAAGTAAAAAACAGTCATTAATAGAACAGATATAGCTGAAAATTTTGCAATGATCCGTAATGCTTAAAAGGTGTCAGAACTTGATTTGAGGTTACCAATATATAAATTAAATAGTAATGGTGTAAGAACCCTGCCTTGAGGCACTCTAATGAAGAAACAATATGATTATAATAATTTATTGTTAAACTTCACACAAGACATCCTGCCTTCAGGGAAAGACTTGGAGCAATTAATAATAATAACAATGATGATGATGATGATAAAACAAATAGCCATTAAAGGGTATATTTTGTTCAGAACATCTGCAAATGAAATCCATCAAACCTGTAAAATACTGATATCTTACTGAAACTGGCAAATTAAATTTTTCAAATATTAAGAATAGATGAACTCTTTCATTGTTTTTTTTTAAAAAAAACCTGTAATGTCTTAAGAATTATATATAAATATGAACATGGAATGTCAGTGTTCAGATATGATGTCTGCTACCACCTGTAAAAAAACATAAAAATTTCCGATGAAGAAGTAACAAAATTCACCTCTTCAGCAGATTGGGCAAATGAAAATGGATTGGAAACCTTTAACAAAATGAGAATACCCCCAACTTCCAAATTTCAAATCATGAGAGATCTGGTGAAACAAGATTTATTAACAAAAACCATGGATGTTATGCCATGGATTTTCAAAAAGCTTGAACCAATGTCAGTCTAACAAATACTATGGAATTATTTAATACTCCTAAAAAGCGCATGCACAATAGCTTGAAAAGGCTGATCTTTAATGTATTACAATTTATAAACATAGTGCTATAAAAATAAATGCTTATTAACTGAATAGTACGGAATGATCAATTTACATTTTTGTAGTGATTTTATGTGGATTGGTCATAAGTAATGGTGATCACAGATAAATATTGCTCTATAGATTCCTCATAGACCTTTTATTTGACAAGCTTTATATTAAAAAAGCCTATGGAATATGATCATACACCTTGCAAAGCACTAAAACCCAAAATATCTTTTAATACAATTTGAAAGCAAAGAGAAAAAAGATAATTTCAAAAAAGAAATTAAAACTTTGGATAAATACATGCTAATTTTAGTTAACTCAAATAGAGAAAATCATACTACCCTAGTTATTTCAATGAGTATTTCATGAAGCTAGTGGAGCTGTAGTTAGATAATGACTTTTCAACCTACATATCTTAAAATACATCTGTAACAGCTATGTTTTTAAAGTGTAAGAAAATATATATCCTAAAATATCCCCACTCAAATAACTGAACAAAAAACTAATGCTATTTTTACAGTCCTTTTATTATATAGAATGTGGTTATTTTATCAGAAATTGCTCTAAGCTATACTAATGTAGCATGAGACTTAACCCCACCCATTAATATTCAAAGGAAAAACATTTTAGCCAACAAGTTGAGTTGAAAATAGTTTCTAGAATAGATATCAAACCAGGAAGACAAAAAAATCAATGTAAACATGTATCAGAATCAATCAATCTTAATACCAATCAAACTAAAGAGCATTCTAATGACATGATAGCTCAAAATCCTCCCTAAAACAAGCCTCTTAAGTAAAACATCATCAGACATCATGGACACTTTTACTAGCTGACTATCATGAAAAGCACACGAAGTAAAAAAAATTGCAATTAATATAATATCAAAAAAGCTTTCTACAGTCATATAATACTATGGGGAAATTGTAACATCTACAAAATCTAAACAAAATGGTGACTAACAAAAGCTGCATGTTTAAAATACCATGTGAATGTGGCAGAACATATATTGGTGAAATCAGTCTCGCCATTGAAAACTGATTGAAGGAGTGCAAACTGATGACCATAAAAAAGAAGACAACTCTATAATTATTGAATAGAGGATAAAATTCCTAACTGGATAATCATAAGCATTGACCAAATGCTTTTGTAAGCTTTAGTAATTTAATAGATGACATATTGTAGTGCTTATTAAATCCCTAACCAGTGTTGTCCTATTCAATATGGTTTTCAAATGAAGATGTGATTTGCATTAGTGAGTAGGGCAACTGGATTTTTGAATCTAATCATCTTTCCTCTAGCAGATCTAGGAGCTTATTGTTGATAAAACTATAAGCTAAAAACTAGTCTGGGGATATTAATAGCACAGTACTGGGTAGAGGTTTAATAAGCACTACTATTGCACATTTATTGATCACCAATGTTTACATTAGATGACAAAAATGTGGTAAGAGAAAATAATATACTGCTAAACAGCATGATATAAGCAAGGATCACATAAAATCTTTTAACTATGCCCAAAAAGAAAAACCCTTGATAAAAAGTTTAATAGACCTTGTTTTATTTTTAGGATTAACAAGAATCATTTTGTGACTTGAGTAATAACAGCAAAACTAAAAGATAAATAAACAGAAAATATTTTAATTATTATGCTTAAATAACTGTAGTACTTACAGGTATATAAATAAATAGATGAATCTAGAGCAAATTTTTTTTTTAGAGAATGGAACTGATAGCCAATATTTACATTGATAATCGTTTTTATAACTCAGTTGTGGTATTCCATTGTTAAGATATATATATATATATATCTTAACAATGGATATATATATAATATATATATATATATATATATATATATATATATATATATATATATAATTACCGTTCATAACTATAATATTATTAGTATTAATATATATTTGTAAAAGGAGTTTGCTAATAACTGAAAAAAGACACTTTGATTGCCTTAAAGGAACTGAGCAGGGCAAATTTCTAATATTCACTCCATACATTCTTGTCATTGCAGCTGTTATTACTATGTGATTATTCATATAGTATATGAACATGGATAGGCGGATTACCAAAACACATTAGCCAATGTGGTTAGTTTACTGCCTTTTTACCTCTGAGTTTAAGATAAGGCAGAATGAATGTATGTGTAAATGATAAATATTTTACCAATATATATATATATATATATATAATCATGACAAACAAAAATAAATCTAGACCTTTCCCCCAGGAGGCTGTAAAGTCACAAACCAAGGCAGCAGTTGATGGCCGAAGGCAGAGGGTGCTAAGAATCCCCTGATTGTGGAGCTAGGCTACCAATTGATGACTTTTTATTTAGGTACTTACAACTTCAGACCACTTTAAAGTGAAGGAAGATTGTAATAAGTAGAAGAAAAGCTGTCTTATATTAAATGGGACATTATTGGACTTTGTGAAATTAGAAGAAAAGGTGAAGAGACAATTGATTTAAAAAGTGGACATGTTCTCTATTATAAAGGCACAAATATTGGAAATACAAGTGGAGTAGAATTCATTATCAATAAAAAGTGAGAGAACAACATTGTGGAGATTGATGGTGTATCAGACAGAGTGGCAAGATTAGTTATACAACTTAATAGCAGATACCAAATGCTGATAATTCAGGTTTATGCCCCAAAAAGTTCTCATAGTGATGAAGTAGTAGAAAATTTTTATATGGATATGCAAGACGCTTTTGATCAGAGTAAACAACATTTTAAAATTGTTTTGAGAGACTTTAATGCTAGAATTGATAAACAACTGAAAGATGAAAATGCTCTAGATAATTTTGGTTATGGTAATAGAAATGAAACAGGACATAGACTTGTGGAGTTTGCAGAAAAAGAAAAACTTTATATTATGAATTCTTTTTTTGAGAAAAATGTTAAAAGGAAATGGACATGGAAGCATTCAAACGAAGGTGCAGCAGAATTGGCTTATATTTTGACTAACAGAAAATATATATTTCAAGATTGTAATGTTCTTAATAAATTTAACACAGGAAGTGATCATCGATTAGTAAGATGCAAGATATGTGTTAATGCAAAATTAGAGAAACAAAAATTATTAAAAAAAACAATATTTACAGTTGATATTCCTAATCTTCAGAAAATTTCTAATGAATTTAAATTAGTACTTACAAATCGTTTTAAGTATTAGTAGATTTTGAACATGATTTAGATTTGGATGAAATTAATATGAAAATAACTGATACACTTTTAAAAACTGCAACAAAAATAAGCAGCAACTGACCAATAAAATTTCTACTGAGACTAGAGAATTTATGAAGAAAAAAAGGAATATGAAGATATACAAAAATGATGCATTAAAAAGGATTGAATATCTCTTAATTTTGTAAAATGGTGTGGAAAACAGCTGAAAATGATATAAGAAAATAACTGTGAACTAGCAAAAAAAGCTGTAGAAGAAAATAAAAGTCTCAAGAGTGTAAAACAACATTTTTGTATTGATAGGAAATTTATATCTGCAATAAAAAAAAGATGGAATTATTACTAAAAAAGAGAGATGACATCATGAAATGGGTAGAAGACTTCTATCAAGAATTATATTTTAATAAAGAACAAGTACCTCTTATATCTATTATATCTTCTGAATTGCACCAAACTTTAAATGAAGAAGTCAAACAAGCAATTAAATTTATGAAGAAAGAAAAGGCTCCAGGTAATGATGGAATTATAATTGATATTATAAAAGAAGCAGGTGAAGAAATAGAATTTTTTTTAGCAAAGTTATATACCAAATGTCTAAATGATAAAGATGTACCAGATAATTGGAAGAATATAGTATTAATATTATTATTTAAAAAAGGTGATAAAGAAGATATTCGAAATTACAGACCTATCAGCCTTTTATTAGTTTTATACAAAATGTTTACTAAGATAATTACAACTCATCTACAGAGAGCATTGGATTTCCACCAACCAAGAAACCAAGCTGGTACAGTAGATGGTAACCAGCTATTGTGAGAAGTTATAAAAATGACAAATGAATATAAGTTGCCATAATACTTTGGATTTGTAGATTATGAAAAGGCATTTCATTCTATAAACATTTAATTCAGTGATACTAAAGCATTGGATCATCAAAGCATAGATCCAGAATATTGTCATATTTTAAAGAATATTTATAAAAATGCAACAGCAACAATTAGATTACATAATGATACTTTGAAAGTCAACATTAAGAAGGGTGTAAGACAAGGTTTTTCCATATCTCCAAAAGTTTTTACAGCAGTGCTGCAAGAAGAATTTTGTGGATTAAAATAGAAAGTTAAAAAAGTGAAAATAAATGGAGATTATTTAAGTAATTTACATTTTGCAGATAATGTAGTTGTTTTAGCAAATAATGATTTAGAGCTACAGGAAATGTTGTAGGAGTCATCAGATGAAAGTAGGAAATTAGGACTAATGATAAATGTTAAAAAGACTAAAGTAATGAATAATGGATTTTTTCAAAATATGAAAATAAAGATTGATTATGATGAATTAGAAGAAGTTAACAGTTACAAATACCTTGGTCAAATTATTAATACAGATGGAAACATAATGGATGAAATTAATCATAGAATTAAACTTGGTGGGAGTGCTTTTGGTAGAAATAACTTGAAAGTAAAAGCAAATATGCACATGTGTTTGAAAATGAAGGTTTTTAATAAATGTGTTTTACCAGTTCTTACTTATGGATCTAAGACTTGGGATACTTAATAGAAGAGCAATACAGAGACTTCAGAACACTCAAAAAAGTATGGAGAGATGCATTTTGGGAGTAACAAAAAGAGATCAAAAATACAATATATGGGTAAGAGAACAAATAGGTATTACTGACCTCATTGAAAAAATTAAAAGACTGAAGTGGAGTTGGGTTGAACATATTGCTGGAAGAGATGATAATAGATGGACAAATAAAATCTTAAACTGGACTCTAAGAGATTATAAAAGACCCATAAAGTGACCACATGTGAGATGGATGGGTGAAGTAAGAAAGTGTGTAGGGGTGATGTGGAGAAAAGAAGGTAAAGATCAGAGAAGATTGATTAAACTTGAAGACACTTTCATCCTGCAGTGGATTGATAATGGTTGATGGTGATGATGATGATGAATATCAAGATTGGTATTAAAATACTAAATACTAAAATTTTTTTTTTAGTTAAATGAAAAACGATAAATATTTTGTGATGTCTATTAAATGTTTTTTACTTGTTCATGGTACATCTTTCAAAAAACATGTTGGTATTAATAACCATAGTTTCACCATTTTTAACATATATTTGCATATATCTCTGTGTAGCTATGGTCTAAATATAATTTCACAAATCATTAATAACATACCAAATTATATTAAATTTAATAGTTAAGCATTCCAATAATTTTTTATATTCACTTTTAATAAAACTTTCCAATAACATCTTATATATACCTTAATAAAGAAAAAAATGAATTTATTGAGTGAAATATATTTTTTACCATAATGAAGTAATATAGAAGTTTGCAATATTTTGATTAAAAAGTAATAGTTGTGACTTTTAAAGTTTTAGTATTTTTTAAAGTAAAGGCATATGTTTTTCCGCTTGATAATACACATTCTTCCAACAATAATGATTATTTTATAAATTTATATAATCCATAACTTCTTCTAACATCACTTTCCATAATCTTTAGATTTCAATGAAAAATAACTAATTCTTAAGTCAAACATATCCAACCATTGTTTTGGAACAGGACATATGTTAAATACTGAATAAGAAAAGTATATATGTAAATTAAATGGAAGCTGACAACCTATGACATAAGAATGATTATGCTCATATATTAACACATGTAAAGAAGTAGATCATCAATTTATCTAAAGTTAAAAGAAGACTCTTTTTTTTTGGACTGCACTTTACTTCTTTACATATATTGTTACTTGAGCAAGATCTCTTAGATATCAGAGTTTGTCTGTTTTCATAGTGAATTTTCCAAATTTGTAAGGACCATCTTTATTTTAAAAATCCATTATGTCATGTTATCCACTGGTACAGAAAAGTTTCAGATGTTCCAAAATATATTATAAGCTGATATATATCATTCCCATATTATGTAAAAAAAGTGCAAAGAGGGCTAATCTTATAACTTCATCCTTTACCTGACTATTTTATTCTAAAATATGGCCTTTAATAATAATATAATAATCCTTTTCCAGTGGTCTATTAAATATATAGTAATAATGAAATCCTCCAATCCAAAGCATAAGATAAAACTTTTTAAAAAAAAGATTGATTCATCTTTTCTTTTTATCTTAATTTATATATGGAAGCTAATCTTAAACACACTGGAGAGAAAGCGTAAAGATTTTACATTAATAATATTAGTTTATTAGCTTTCTTTATATTATTTTAATTGTCATTTATAAAAATTTTAAATTTACAGCTAGTCAATACCAAATCAAATAACAAAATATGTAAATATAAACTTTTCAGCAGTTAATATAATACATGAAGATTAATACTCCAGCATTGATCAATACCCATAAATTTTTAAGTAAACCAAGATGGCAGCCCATATTTTTCATAAATCTACAGTTTGATGTTCCACAAAAAATGTTTACAAGAAAAATGACTGCTAAGAAACATTGTATTTAATAATTATATTATATTTTTTATTACTGTTATTTTTTTTAAAAAAAAATCATTGTAGAAAAATTAATTACAATATTTATAGCTTATTTTCTCTTTTTTTTTTTGATTAACTTATTAACAGAAAGATGAAAGAATATATAAGTATAATATTTACACTTTATTTAAGTCAGCGGCAGGCAATCATATCATGACCATTAATGCACATTTTTCAAAAGGGCATGATCCCATATTTTTGGAAAACCTCACTGCATTACATTTTGTGACAAGAACATTTAAATTTTTATCATTATGACAATTTATCAAAAACTCTGTTGACAAAAAGAAACATGCTGAATTGAATCAAAGTACAACAATGTTAAGTGCATCTTATCGCTTCCCACATTATATTATAAGTAAAAAAATCTGAAATAAAGTTTCTAAATAAAATTTATCAAAATTTAACAATTGATTTATTAATTTTGTTTTTTTTTAACAACTAACACATCTTCCATAGATTATAGGTCCTCAAAACTGTACATTTATCAAAAATATAGGGTGTTATCTTGGTTTACTTGAAAACTCACAAGCACCCACCAGTCCATTAAATAAATAAAAAATACTCTCAATTCAAAGTACAAGATAAAATGTGTTTAAGAAAAAAATTGCTTCCTTTCTCTTTACTTCAATTTATATTATCATCATCATTATGAACCATTATCATTCCTTGGCAAGATGAAGACCTCTCCAAGTTGATCTCTAGCCTCTCTTCTCTACATTACCCCTGCACACTATCTTATTTCATCCATCCATCTCACATGTGGTCTCTTTCTAGGTCTTTTACAATCTCTTAAAATCCTATTTAAGATTTCAATTGTCCATTTATTATTATCTCTTCTAGCACTTTGGAGATAAATCATAAAGATTTAAAATTATCATATTACTTTATTAAAGCAATACTTAAAATTGCTTGTGCTTTGGATTGAGAGTATTTCATTTACTTAATATACCAATGAAGTATTAATTTTGATGTATTATACAATATTAACTGCTAGGAAATTTATATTTGCATATTTCATTACTTGATTTAGTATCAACAAACTATAAATTTAAAAAATTCACAAATGTCAATAATATAAAGCAATTTTAAATATAACTTCAAAGTAAAGATTTATTTAAAATATTCATGCTTTCTCTCCAAAGTATTTAAGATTAGTTTTTATATATAAATTGAGATAAAGAGAAATGTCAAAAAAATCTTTTCTTTAAAAAGTTTTTGAGAATGCTTTATTTACTTAATAGACCAGTATTGGTGTATTAATCTCAATGTATTATATAATATTAACTGCTGTAAAGTTTATGTATATATATTGTATTGGGTTTATATATATATATATATATATATATATATATATAATATATATATATATATATATATGTATATGGGTATATATATATATTGTAATGTATTCAGATTTCATAGGCTAGAGTTAATGGGTGTTATGTTAAATCTATCTATTTTAAACATTAATGCCATCCATATTTCCTGAATATTACTCCCCATAAAATGTTCAAATCAAAGGGGGGGGTCTATCTTCAATCACTCTAACCATTTTTACTTTTAATGGATCTGGTATTACAACAGAACTTAGAGCACCATCTCAATCCCCCATCTTTTTTGATGCCATATCCCTTCCATTTATTTGCAACTGGTTCAGATGAATGTGATAATGACTACTGGATCATCACTTTTATTGATTCACCAAAGTATATAATTATTTATCTCTAATTTAAAATCTATCTCAGTATAACAACTATTTCTACATTTATGCAAGAATATCACAAAATAGAATACAACAATGAATGAAATGATTTTATTATATTTCTCTTAATTTAATCAATCCTACGTATTTATACCACAATTTTTTATATTTCTCATACTTTATTTAATGCTGTATATTTACATACAATATATTAATAAAATAAAATACAGAAAAAAAGCATTGATATGCATCTTTAAATAGAAAATGAAAAACAGTAATCAAAAATTATATATATGATACTAGTAAATAACCCACTAACTACTAAAAAAAAATATTTTACAGAAATATGAAATATAATATTTTCTTTTTTAGAAATAAAGGTAGAATAACTGAACAGTCAGTTCATTATGTGTGTTCATGAACACATTAACTTTCTTGTTAAAAGTCTTTATTAAGCTCATATAATTGTAGCTCATATATGTTCTGACTTTATAAGCTTTAAATCTGCAATCACTCAGTTGGCCAACTTTCTGGTTTACTTTTAGATCACCTTTTGAATATTAAATAGTTATTACAGGGTTCTTGACTTCAATCCCATGTTGGCTGGATTTATCATGTCTGATTCCTTTTTCTATCCTTAAAATGATCAATCAGAGATCCAACGTTAAATCTACATTTTTTTGGTTTATATATTTTTTCTGCTCTTATGATGTTTTATTTTATGCATATTAGCCTTTTCTATATAGGTGTTGCAGATAATGTCAAATTATTCATCAAGAGTGATGGGCTAAATTTCAGGTTTTACTACATTTTAGAGCTATGCTTCAGGATTCTTTCTTCCCATTTAAGCTGCTACATTGTGAAAAGATCAGAAAGATTACATACTGGAAGATTTATTTACATATAGCAAAAAGGTCTTATATAATAGATTATGTTCACCATCTTCATGGGATATATTATAAAATAATCACTGTTTTTTTTTTGCCTGTTGATTTCTCAGTATTATCTCACCACAGTGCAGCTTTTTATTTTATATCAATAATTCTAATTTCTTAAGATTTTGCCCACTTGTGTTTCTGTTTGTAACTTAAGGAGAAGATAAAAAAACCACAACAATTGATTTTTACTCTTTTTTTATATTACATCATGTCCTTTCTTTAGCATCCAGACAGACTAGATTGCCATATAAAATTTTGGCTTATCTTTTTTTTCTATATTACTTTAACTTGTTAGTTTTTATTCCATATAGATTTTAATATAATGTTAATTGCATTTGAGGCAGACGTGTTCAATTAATATTTAACAAAAGACCAAAATATTCAAGACTAATTAAACTTTGTTTTTATTTGTTTAATTAAATAAATCTGTATTTCTGATTTTAATTTTTTTATACATATGTACAATTAATATTTAACAAAATATAAAGATATTCATGGCTAATTAAACTTTGTTCCTTTTTAATATATTTAATTAAATAAATTGGTATTCCTGATTTTAATTTGTTCTATCTTAGAATTTTGTTTCATTTCTTTTAATTATAAACAAAACATATCCTATTAATTATCATAAAGAGAAATCAATATTATAAAATCTTTTTGTGATTTTTCTTTTTTATATTTGTATGTATTAATATTTGAAACTGTAAGCTGGTTTGATTAATCTAAAAACAAATATTAGCACTAATATTAAGTTTCAATTTTTTTAAATAACAGTTGTTGATTTAGTGTTATATAAAAAATTGTAGGTCAGATAGTTTGCATTGATTATTTAAAAAAGTGAACACATTTGCAAGGATATTTAAATGATTTTTGATAGATCTGGTTTGTGAATTACCTTAGTAATATTCTGAGACTCAATTGCTTCACGAATAAGTTATTCTATCAGCATTATGTATTTGAGGTCATAAAATTGTATGTGAGATTGTCAAAATTATTAGTTCTTATATAAATGCATGAACAAACTCTAACACCAATGAACATGAAATTTAAATAAAAAAATTGCCAAGCAATCTCATTCAAATCAGCTTATAATCTAATTTACAAAATTAGTTGTGGATTCATTTTAATAATGTTGTACATAACAACATATTGTTTTCTATAAAATAAATTAAATAGCATTAAATAATATGAAATATAATTGGAAGGAAATTTTTAATATGAAAGCATTATAATATTTTGGGGTAATCCCACTATTGCCACTTTTGTCATGCAATGAATGAAAAATGAATTTCTCCTCATTCGTTTATTCCAAGAATAGGTAATGGTATCAGTATTACATATTTTAAAAGTCATAAAATTATTTGTGAGCATTAGAATTTCTTATATAAATGCATAAACAAATTTAAATATGAACGAACCTTAAATCTATAGACATGTATATTCAGCCTCACACAATTCTTTTTTGCAATCTACTTTAAAATGGCAGAGTAAATTACTGCTTATTTTAATAAATCTTGTAAATGATAAACAAATTTTTTATGTATTTTGGTAACTTTACTATAAATTTAAATCATTTTTGGAGCAATATAATGGTGCTGTTATCATTTTTGGCTTTTTTTCGGTATTTTGCAGTTATCTATAATGTTAGTTTAAAATAGTAAGTTTTTTTGCATCCAAATTGTTAATTAAAGTTATTAGATAAAAAATTCTGGTGATGTTAATATTAACAATCAATCCTTAAACTATCAACAATCTCAACCTATAGCCAAAGCAATCTCGTTTAACAATAAAGTTGGTTACCTTGACTACAGGTTGATATTGTTGATAGCTTAAGAGTTAAATGTTATCATCTATATTTATAAAACTATTAAAGTTTTGAGTAATTGGTTTTATTATCTTAGTAAATAAACATTAATATTGTATGGCCCTCAACAAAATTTGAAAATGAAGCAAGCCAACAATGCCTTATTTGGATCTCAAACAATCCCACAATGCTTTATTTGGATTCTAAAACATGCTTACAATGCTTATTTGGTAGATTACTTTACCTTAAGGCAATTATTGTTTATTTTTTGACTTAATATTTTAAAAAGAAAAACTGTAATTTTCAATCATTTATTTATATATTTAAGTTTATTTATGCAACATATTTGTAAAATATTTATTTTAAACCAAAAAATTACAATTAGATTTTATTTAAAAATATTTGTTTTTAAGAAGACAAGTTGTAAAAATGAAGTTACAGTGATAGTGAAGTTGTCTTTACTGGCCAATAAAAATGGCTGTTATAAAACCAGTGAAGAAATAATTTATAAAATTCTAATATAGGTAAGTATAATGTTTATTTTGCTTAAATAAAATGCATTCACATTTTAAAAATGCAATTCAAATAAATAAATAGGTAAAGATTTTTAATACAGTAAATAAAGAGCTATTACTGCCTTTTATGTATTCACTTTAGGACTTTGTTTTTCTATTTTGCAAAGTTCAAATATTATCTTTTAGAATGTCTATCATATGAAAAATTACATTTGTAATAAATAATCTAAAGATTATGGTATAGAAAATGGTTTAATTGTAAAAAGTTGCAAATATGGATGTCGTTGCTAGGATCTTTCTAATAAAAAAATAATAATTGGATCTTGAACAGGTTAAAGACCTTCAAATGTTATGAAACATAATTAGAGAAAAACTAATTTAAAAGTGGTCTGATATTTTAATGTAATCTCCTCAAGTATTAGAGATTTAATGAAAAGAATAAAAATGAATGACTTTTTATTCATTTCCAAGTTTTTATATAAGTGCATAAATAAATTTTAACATTACTCATCATGAAATTAAATCAGTAATGCATGTTTGACAAAATCAGCAATTTTGTCATAAATTTTGAAGTATATGGAACATTATGATCGTTTTTTTGTACAGAAATAGCAATTAAAATTATTAATTTGATAAAAACCCTGAAATTATCAGATCATATAGCTCATCCAAATATCATCATAAATTTGAATCTTAAAGAAAGCTGACAATATCTTGATTAATTGCACTATAATATAAAGAAACTGACAGCATCACTAATTGACAGATTTCAGAACATGCTTTATTGTTTTAGTATTTCTGAAAAAAACTATAATTTTCAGTAATTTGTTTTCGTATTTAAGCTTATTTATGAAACATATTTATAAAATATGTGATTACAATTATATTTTATTTGAAAACATTTTTTAAGAAGACAAATAAAAAGCTAATTACAATAAAGTAGAAATCACTTTTAAGCCAATAAACATCACATAATCACCATTTCTCATGCTCCTCACTGATGAAGGCCACAAGCTAGAAACTAGTCTGGGTATATTGGATAAGTAGGCACTAGATGGGGATTTTATGCACAAGCCTTCTGGCATCCATTGATTACTCTGACTGCACTAAATGGCATTATGTATAGAGAGTTTGGTCTGTTTTTTTTAAGAAATCACTTTTACTGGCAAATAAAAATTACTTTCATAAGTGTCAATGAAAATCACTAAACATCATATGATCAGCATTTTTTATGCTTGCTCAAGTTGTTAAAACAAGCAAAACTCTCCATGCAGTAGTACCACTCAGCACAAGCCAGAGTAATCAATGAATGCAAGAAGGTTTGCACATAAAGTCCCTATCTAGTGATTTCTCATCCAATATCCTCAGACTAGTTTTCAAGATTCCTCATTGATGAAAGCCACAAGTTAAAAACTAGTTTGGGGATAATGGATGAATAGGCACTTGATAGGGATTTTATGCACAAACCTTCTTGAATCTATTGATTTATCTGGTTTGCACTGAATGGCATTATTGTATGGAGAGTTTTGCCTGTTTTAAGTGGCCAATAAAAACAGTTTTTGTGAAATTTTAATAATAATAAGTTTAATTTTGAATTTTAAGACACATTTTCATTTTTTTTATACTGACTCAACTGAAATTTATTTCTATTTTAAAATTGGAATTCGATTAAGAGTTATTTCAAGCAGCAATATTTATGAATTGATAATTTTATGACCTAATTTGAAAAGAGCACATATGACTGAAATTTTCACTAGGGTCTTTCAAGTAAGAGTTGAAGAAGTTGGACTTTAAACGAGTTAAACCAACATTTCCACAAAGACTAACACAAATTCACTTACTATATATCCACAGTCTCTTGGGTTCAAAACTAGTGATTAATTGTTTGGTGAATTGATGCACTATAATTATGTATATTTATCATATATTGATTACATTTCTCATCTTGTATTAAAATTTATGCTGAGTTCCATCCTCTATTACATGACAGTTCTTCATAAGAAAGTGTACATCTTTTTTTATTCTTTTTATACTTTGCCTTGCTTTATTTACTTGTATTTTTTTTTTTTGTGATTTCTTTTAATATTCTATTGTCACTATTTATAAGAGTAGTTTTGATCTAGGAAGATGTTGGTTGAAGTTGATTTCAATCATAGCAACGGAAACATTATTTCAAACTGTGCGTTAAAAAGTAATCAGATAGATTATAATGAACATTTTATAAATAGACGGAATAGCATTCATAATAATGTTGATTTGATGGTTCCTAACAATAACATATAGTTATTTTTAAAATTATTTTTTTACAATTACGAATTTACTTTTAATGTTATATTATCAATAAGAAAAAGATTAAAATAGTTTCAAAATTCAATTACATATTGATTTACAATACACATTTAATTTTAAAATAAAATATATAAATACATTGTACATAGTAAGAAAAGAAAAGATTTAATTTCTGATTTTAATCTTTTTAAAATAACTTTCACAAGTTTTTTTATTATTATTAAGGTATAGCTTAAATTGAGTTTTTAATTCTCAAATAATCTATTTATTTTTTCTTTAAAAAGAAATAAATTCAATTATTAATGTCTATGTTGTTTTTCCCTTTTGTAATTCGTGTATTATAATTAAGTATAAAATATGATCATTTAAAATTTAATTCAGAAAGTTTTTATTTAAAAAAAAATATTTATTTTTGCTAGAGTAATTTCGCATATATATATATATATATATATATATATATATATATATATATTGTAATGTCAATATAATGTGTGTATTATGTATCTAAAATTTAGATGCTTGATAGAAGAGCAATACAGAAACTTTAGACCACTTAAATAAGTATGGAGAGATGCATTTTAGGAGTAACAAGAAGAGATCGAAAACGCAATATATAGAAAAGAGAACAAACAGGTATTACTGATATCATTAAAAGAGTTAAAAGACTGAAGTGAAGTTGAGCTGGACATATTACTAGAAGAGATGATAATAGATGGACAATTGAAATCTTAAACTGGATTCCTAGAGATTGTAAAAGACCCAGAAAGAGACCATATATGAGATGGATGGGTGAAATAAGAAAGTGTGCAAGTGATATGGAGAAGAGAGGCTAAAGATTGGAGAAGATGGATTGAACTGGAGAAACTTTCAACCTGCAGTAGATTGATAATGACTGACAATGATGATGATGACATATATATATATGTATATATATATATATATCTGATATTAAGATTGATTATGATGCGTTAAAAGAAGTTATTGTTATAAACTGGTCAGATTATTAATACAGATGGAAACATAATGGATGAAGTTAATCATAAAATTAAATTTGGTTGGGGTGCTTTTGATAGAAATAATTTGATACTAAAAGGAAATATGCTTATGTGCTTGAAAAGGAAGGTTTTTAATAAATGTGTTTTACCAGTTCTTACTTATGGATCGAAGACTTGGACACTTAATAAAAGAGCAATACAGAGACTTCAGACCATTCAAAGAAGTATGGAGAGATGCATGTTGGGAGTAACAAGAAGAGATCGAAAACACATTGTATGGGTAAGAGAACAAACAGGTGTTACTTACCTCATTGGAAAAATTAAAAGACTGAAGTGGAGTTGGGCTGGACATATTGCTAGAAGAAATGATAATAGATGGACAATTGAAATTTTGAACTGGATTCCAAGAGATTGTAAAAGACCCAGAAAGAGACCACATATGAGATGGATGGATGAAATAAGAAACTGTGCAGGGGTGATGTGGAGAAGAAAAGCTAAAGATCAAAGAAGATGGATTGAACTTGGAGAGACCTTCATCCTGCAGTGGATTGATAATGGTTGATGATGATGATGATGATGATTAAATCATGCTATAAAAATTCTTAGTTATCATTTGTTTTCAGATATGAGTGGTAACAGATTAATATTGTATGTGGTTTAGTCTACAAATTAATAAAACTATGAATTGAAGAGTTAAGAATGAATTTTGATAGAGAATCAACCTGGAACTTTTGGTGCTCAAATGACACATTATTTGCAATGAACATCTTAATTATTTATTACTAATAAATAAATAGTACCCTATCAAGAATACATTCTATTGTTTTGTAAAATGTGATGTTAGTTCACAAAAGCTAACAAATATTCCATTATAAGCAATCCATTTCTTTTTCATACATTTTCTCCATTTCCTTTCTTTTTATGCTACCATTATATTTATGTCATTCTGATTAGTAGAGTCTGGTATATTTATGATGTTCTAATGTTATTGATATATTTCTGTGACCCTAATTTCATTCTTTAACAACATAGATAGTAATTCTGAATATGTTTTACTTTATCTTTTGAAAAATTTAAATAATATCAATGATCGCAGATATAATAATTTGGAGTGTTTAGTCATAATCTTGCATGAGGTTACTACTCAGTAATAAATCATTTTGTAATAGAATTTGGGATAATAGAATGCTTTTTCATATCTATTAAGGAAGTTTTCTGTTCATCATAAATATAGAATGACCTTAAAAAGTAGCTTTTAAAATGACATATTGTAAAAAATTTGACTAAATGCTTATTGAGGTAATCAATCCAACTAATCAGTGAGTAATAAAAATAATTAAATTTTTCAGTTTATAATTATGTTCAATGTGTAATCTTTATTTGATGTCAACTTTTCAAACTTGAATATAAGGCAATATTTATAGCTAAAGAATGTGGACATGTTAAAAAAAGACAATCGAATGTTTTATTACACTGGAATTTATAAGAAGACTGAGCACTGAAATTGGAACAATTTATTTATGAATTTTGAATTTGAGGCTGTCCTTATATTATTGCAATGGTTTATACAAGGTATGTGTAGAGATATTTATAGGGTTTATCTTAATAAAATTTATTTTATAGAGAAAGACAGTTATAACTAAACATAAAAGTGGCTCTAATTTAATTTTAGAAAAGCACTTCATCAAATAAAATAAGGCTGCAGGATGTTAAATTTACTATCATGTTCAACTTATCTTTCATTCATGGGGATGTTAGATATATCAATACAAAGTTTCACCAAAGTATATTTTCCCATTTAACACATGCTTATGTTCCACATTAGATTCAGAAGGTAATATTATTATATCAGTACTAAATAGACTACAAAGATTTTTGTTGGAGAACACAAATAGTCTATTGCAATTAAATTTGTACCAAATTCACCACTTCCTTTATTTTGCTGTAATATCTTATATAAAATGCAATTTATCCACTCTACTTTGAACACTTTTTAGCAAAAATCTTTTAAACCACTAAAAACATCACATGATCACCATCTCTTATGCTAGCACATAACTGTTATTAAACAGACAAATCTCTCTGACTATATAACTTATTGGGCTTAGATTGAAAATATTGTGTTTTCAATTTCATTCTCATAGTTTTGTAGTTAAGTAGAGATAAAAGGTGGCTGATGGAGGGTTGCATTAGATCTTAGGATCTAATGCAGTGATCTCAGATCCAAGGTTCCTCACTGGCAAAGGCCACAATCCAGAAAGTAATCTGGGGATATTGGATGAATAGGCACTAGATGGGGATTTTATGCTCAAATCTTCCAGCATCCATTGATTACTCTGGTTGTCACAGGGTGGCACTACTACAGAGAATTTTGCCTGTTTTTCAAAAACCTTTTATTGTACATATAAGTTTTGACTGTTCGGCAGTCTTCTTCAGAGCCATATTTACTTTTTTTTTCTTCAGATCCACATTTACTTTAATTATTTAAAAATTAAAGTAAATGTAAACTTTGAAGAAGACTGCAGGACAGTCAAAATGTAAGATTGTGTATGCATATATGTACAATAAAAGGTTTTTGCTAAAAAGTGTTCAAAGTAGAGCGGATAAATTGCATTTATATTAAATTTTTGTGTGAAAAATGAAATGACTATGATTTCATCAATGCATAAACAAATGGAAGTTTATGGATTGTGTTATAATTATAAGTAAGAATATTGTTGGTCACAAAATTTTTCTCTCTAAAAAAAAAAAAAAAAAATAGGTGCTTGGCCATATTGTTAATGAACTGATATTTTTTTCTTTGACAGAACTGATATTTGTGATAAATTTTGCAATGGGTAAATACAAGATATCTCATATTTTGTATTTTTAATTATATAATGACATGGGTGCAGAAAGTTATTTTAAAGATAGAATTGTTTATATAAGTAAAAATGTGCTGGAAAATGATAAATATTGTTTTTCTGATTATGATTGTATTATTAATGACTTAATTAAAATTTGGGATATTCTCTTTTGAATAAATAATAATATAAAAGTTTTATAATCAGCAGTTTATTAACTCACTAAAACTCTATTCTTGATGGATTAAAAGAAAAAAGAGATACAAACATTTTCTGACTGGTGCTCAAATCAGATCTTTTAATAATAACATATGAAAATAAAAAAATGAAACATAATTTTATGAAAAAAACATCACATGACTTTTACAGCTTACTCATATGTATCAAAAACAATTATCTTTATCCTTCTCTAAAGCCATTTATTGTTAACCTAAAGATTGAATATCCAAGATGATCCTACACTAACTTTATTCCATACTTATATACACTGACACCAGATCAGTTTCCATATAATGTAAAGAGTTCAGTTTTATTAATTGCAACCTTGAAATCTGAATCATCACTAGTAAAATTGAAAGCCGTAAAAGCAGTCTAAGAAGTTGGATATTATAAAAGTACACTATTTGGTTTGTAATTGATTACTCAGGATGATAGCAAATGTCTCTAAAGTATGGTAAAGGGAACTGTTCTTGGAAGCATATGAGTAAGCATTGTGGATATTAACCCTTTAATCAAAAAGTTGAAAAGGTCTATAATTGGCATGAAATTGAGGTTACTAAACAGTACAAGTAACTGATAGATGCATAAGTTCATTAGTTACAGTTTTGATCTCTCAATCCTCACTTATAAAGACAATACCCAGAACTAGTATGCGAATATAGATATAATAGCACATAGTGAACTAGAATAGAGTGAAAAGAACTGATCTTGCTTTTTTACTGAGACTTTTATATAATAATGATTTTTTGAATAAATGGAATGAATTTTGAATAATAAAAAAGAGGGCAATTCAGATTAGGACATTTAATCATAATCCTATTCTATCATTTCATTTAAGCTTGATAAAGATATTCAGTATTACGAATATTAAAACGATTCTTTGCAATATTTAAAAAGGAAATAATTTTATTCCTCATTGAATATTTGGAGAAGTTTTAAAGTATTGAAATCTAATGTTATTTTCAATACTATTAAACATTTTTAATGATATATAAGATAATGAAATTATGTCTTTTGATTTTAAGAAAGCATCTATTGTTTTAATTTATAAAAATAAAATAGTAAAAAAAAACAGTAGTTATTGTAAAGGAATAATATTTTTAACCAATACAATAGAAACCCTCTAAAGACATTATTTAATAAATTTTATCCACACATTGCTGAGTAGTTGTCAGTATAGAAATATGGTTTTAAATGAAACAAAGCTGTGTATAATCAACATTTATTTCTGAACCTATCCTCAAAAAGTGTGATTATTTTTGTTAATTGAGTCAACATATTTGACTCTGTTAATATAGCTATGTTTAAAGAATTATGGTTGTCCACAAATATATTTTCATTTTATATTTGCTGCTATATAATAGCTTGAAAAAAATTCTTAATAGGAGTAAAAGTGTGACATTTCAAATAAAACAGTATTCAATAAAGATGTGTTTACCACTTTTACATGCTTTATAAAGCAGATATTCAAACTTAGGATTTTTCAATCTATATTCATTATCCATTCTATCTCAAGCAACCAATAAACATGATCACATATGTGAAAAAGATACATGATCCCAATTATGTATATTCAGGATTATATCTTTTTTGCATGAATGTGGTCATGTGTATTGGTTGCTTGAGATGAAGTGAATAATGAACATAGACTGACAAATCCTAAGTTCATAACTCTAATTGCATATATAATAAACATTCAGTATTATTTTATAAAGCTGGTAACATAAAGTGATTTTTGTCCTGCAGAGATTAGCATAGTGGTAGAGAATCAGATTCTGAAGAGACATGCCCTTGTATTGATTTCAGTTGTGGTGCTGCAACTTTTAATGAACTTTCTAACAATAAAGCCATTTTATTATTTGCTCTTTATGATTTGGTTCAATGATTGACTTCCAGACTCTGCATCATAAAGTCCTGAGATCAGTCCCAATTTTGGCACTTCCATAACTCCTAACTTCTTAACTTCTTATGAATTTCTGAGCAATAAAGCATGTGGATATTTTTTAATAAAGTCATGTTAATCTGAACCGAATAAAAGATATAAATTTTTCTATCTTCATAGCTTTCAAATTTATATGTTGATGATTGTGGTACTTTTACCACAGTCAATAATGATCAATAAAATGTTCTTATTTTAAATGCAACTTCTAAGGACTTTAACTTAACAATGAATTTTAAAAGCATCAATGCTTTCTCAATCAGTAATGGAAGAACAAAGATGCAGACTCAAATGTATTCACCTGTATTTTTCAAATAAAATGATAGGAAATTTACTTATAATCATATAAGTATTATAACTAAATTAATTGTACAGTATATCCCAGTAAAATGTGATTGTTTTTTCCATGTTTCTCTGAATCAGCATATATATATATATATATATATATATATATATATATATATATATATATATATATATATATATATATATATATATATATATATATATATATATATATATATTCATCACAAAAGTTTTAAAGACAAGCATGTCTGGATAGTGAGTTACAATGTGAAATGTGATAGTGTGCTTTATACCTTAATTCACAATAAAACATTAAACTAACACTAAATTATATTTTAAATTAGAAGAACTGTTACTGAAGAATGTGAAATGATTCCTACAGTGAATGGCAGTGAAACTGATTCACAACATTTTTAAACATTGTAGAAAATTTTGTAATGGCAGGGAGAACAGTAAAGATGATCTATAAAGATGTAAGACACATTATTATATTACACGTGAATAACTTCTGATCCAGACATGTTCATACCTTAAAATTTTTATGATGAATAATAAAGTACAAAATAGTAGTCTCTGTAATTATAATAACATTCTATAAACTCCAATTAATTTAAATGAAGAGGTGAGAGTTGCAATTACATGTGTGACACCTGAAAAGTTTCCAGAAAAAGGGAAAGCTATTGTCAATGTCTTACAAAGCAGGTGAAGAAATAAAATAATTATTGGCAAAATTATATATCAAAAGTTTAAAAAGTCTAACAGATGATTAGAAAATTGCAATAGTAATTTTTAACTTTCAAGGAAGGTGGAAAAATCTATCATTCTATCTTTTTGAACACAAGATTTTATTAATTAAAAGGTGCTATAGCATGACAATTATTCCAAGGATTAAGAAAAATTATAAAAAGGATCAAATGAGCCTGAGTTATCACTTCATGTTGCATTTGTAACTTCCAAAAGCATTTGACACTCTAAGCATTTCTGCAGTGATTAAAGATTTGAAATATTATGATCCAAACACAGGACATTGATAAATTCTGAAGAATATTTATTAAAATGCAACTGCAGTGATTATTCTAAATGTTGGCACTCAACAAGATTGACATTGAAGAGGTTAACATTTTACAATAGTTTTATAAAGTATTTATAGATAAAATGAAAAGTTGCAAAAATAAAAATCAATGGAGATTATTTTAATTAACTTTTTTGTCAGTCATGTGGTTGTTTTTGTTCATCAAAACATATTATGTTATTTCATTTGTTCTAGATATTATATTTATAAAAAGTAATATTCAAAAGCATATTGGTAGTAACAGTAATACAAGCAGTAGTAGTGGTAGCAGTAATAGTAGTGGCAGCAGCAACAGTAGTAGTTGAATAATAGTAGTAGCAGTAGTAGTAGAATAGTAGCTGTAGTAGAATAGTAGTAGTAGAGTAGTAGTAGCAGTAACAGTAAATTCTGTTCAGATTGATTTATTATCCATTTGGGTGCTCAGAAAATAAGGTACATTCATAATTGTGATATGTTGCTGGGCTTCCCATTTGCTGTTAACATTTTTAAAAAGTATACACTTTTTAATTAATTAAATTTTTTCATTAGCATCAAATAAATTTTAAATCTAAATTAATCATTTATTAACTTATTCATTTTTCTTATTAGCCATCATATTTTTAAAGTTTTAATTTTTATCATTCTAGAGCCATCTACTGTAAGATTTAGTAACCAATGAACATATCTCCAGATTGATTTCTGGTTTTGTATTCATCTGTGATACTTTAGAATTTGAAGCTGAACCTAATTTATTTATGCATCTGGAAACCATTTTTTTACTCTTCTATATTATTCAAATTAATAGCCTGAATATCAGAAAAACCCTAATGTTTTGAACCCAAGATAGCTGTTTTCATATTTATATTGATGTGACTTCAAGTCAGTTTCAATATATTTTACAGTTCTCATTTTTGAATCAACTGTATTTTTTTGGCTTAGGTGATTAATACTAATAATATCACATGACATTCTCAACTTACTTGTATGCTTCCGAGATGAGTTATTTTCACTCTGATCTAAAACTATTTGTATAATTCTGAGTAATCACTGAATAATCTCTTCATTATAAGACCAGTTTATGGCTTTTGCCTTTATCAGTGAAAGATTAAATTTCAGAGAGGAAGAAATGCGTTTATGCATCTAGCAGCAATTTATACCTAGTGTCCATTATTTATAGTAGTTGGCTCTAGTTATTATGAGGAATACAGCCTTTAGAAATATATGAGCCTGATAAGTTTGTTGTGTAATATTGTTAATATTATCACAATTCAAAAGCAATATTTTTTATCCTTTTTCTTCAAAGTTCAAATTTAATATTTATAATAAATCACAGAAAATATATTTTGTATCATAGTTTTTATCCTTAAAAATAGTTCCTAATTAATGTCCATCACAGTTTTTGGTAGAGTAAGACTATGATGAATATCACCTCATTCTAATCCAAACAGACAAAAACTATCATCTATTTCTATATCTTCATATCTATTTTAATTATGTCTTCCATCTTTGTTATTATAATATTTTTTTCTCTATTTTCAATTGTAATCCTGTCTTTGTGCTTTTTTCTTTAACTTTTTAAATAAATATTTTGAAGTCTGCTTCAATTTTTCGCTTTAAATCTGGTGTTATTCTCATATCTAAGATTTTGGATGATTTTGGTCATAGTAGTAAGAATTATATCATGTCTTCAAAAATACTTTCTTAAAACAGGCAAAACTCATTATACGTACTGCCACTCAGTGCAAGCCAGAGTAATCAATGGATGCCAGAAGTCTTGTGCATAAAATCCCCATCTAGTGCCTACTCATCCAATATCCCCAGACTAGTTTCTGGCTTGTGGCCTTCATCAATGAGGAGTCTTGGATCTGAGAGCACTGCACCTAGATCTGAGTGGCAATACATATAGAAAATTTTGCCTGTTTTAATAACAGTTTTGAGCATGCATAAGACATGGTGATTTGTGATGTTTATTGGGGTCAAAAATACTTTCAATGGCATTATTGTTCAGATCATAAAGAGTTTGAGTACTAAAGGTACCAGAATTGGAATCAATCCAAGAATATGTTTCAGATTTTGGTATTCAACCATTGCATTAAATCGTGTAATGCATACAGTTTTCTTGCAAAATGCTAATGTTTTTGGCACATAGTCATGCATTATATATACCCTGTACTTTTAAAAAAGTCTTGTTTTATAATAAATTGCTGAATTTATACAATTAATGGATATGTATACTAACTTTTAATAGTTTTATCAAATTTTAATTAAATCAGATCTTAATTTAATGTGATAGAATTGACATTTTTTAAAAGAACACCTAAAAAAAATCGTAAAAGATTATACTTTTTTTTTTTCATTTGATGGTTAAGAAAGTAAACTATGTAGTAATATGTTAGTTGATAAAGTCAAAAAATATAATAAAATCATTCAAATACAATTTAAATTATGCAACAGCAAAAAAAAAAAAAAATAGAAAAGAAATATGATGGCATAAAAGTCTTGGTGTTTGCAATGAGATGATGGAAAGTATGAATTCTGTAAAAGATAAAAGTATATATGAAAGTTTAATACGGAATTGGAATTAGGATGTCAAATAGTTAATGCTAGAAAAAAAATAGTTAAAAACAGTGTAAGCTTGTAGTTAAGACCTGTAGAGATCCCTACTATCGCATTTTTACACGCACATTCTTGAGATTACAGCCTTAGTAAAGATTATTAATTAAGAAAGTGGCTAAAAAAGCCATATAAAAAGTAAAACAGTTGGATAAGAATAAAAAAAAAATCATAAAAGTTTTAAATAAATTACAAAAAAAAAAATATTGGATGGTATTCCATTTTAATTATTAAAAGACTTTAAAAAACAATGAGAATCAGTGGTATCAACAAAAATATCCCATGTGTTTTCAAATACCTACTTATATGCTTTTAAGAATAATTGTCTCCATTCTAACCTACAGATATCTACTTCAATAGATGCCTCTAGAGTAAGGTGAAGACAACAACCCTTGGAAATATTCTAGCTAGAGAATAAGAGAGGTTTTTAGTTGGTGTACAACTGAGGTCTCAAAATATATTTAAAAACCTTAATTGGTAATAAATCTATATAGCTATGTAAGTTTCAGATTTTGGCTTGAATAGTTTAAAGGAATAAAATATATCCTTTAGATGCTTAAAATGCAATAGTTCAGGCTTTCAGTCTTAAGTCTTCAATGTTGCAAAAGCAAGAATCAGTTGGTTCAGAGATGGTATTTTATAACACTATACCATAAAGTATTTATTGATTACTCAAGATTATAATATATGGCTCTAAAGAAAGGTGAAAGTTTCTGCTTTTGAAATTTATAATGCATTTTATAACTAACAAGTTTGGTCAGTAAATTTTCTTCCAACAAAAAAGACTTAATGTAGCAGAAATTGAACATTTTACAATCACATTAATCCTGATATATCTAAAGTATTGTTTTATTGTCATAAGTAGGGACCTTTCTAGTAGACTAAACATGGCTGCATCTGAAATAGTTTGAATTTTAAAAAAAATACAAATGAAAGGAAGAAGAGAAGTTGGATTGTAGAGAATTGTTATTTAAAAATAGATAGAACCAAAAAGAAAAACTGAAGATTATTTTTTCTCGGTAATAATATTCTATTGTTCAATTACTGTATAAAGCCAATTCAATGAAGATCACTTTTATAACAGTAGGTTCTACAATATTATATTCAGATAACTGAAGAATTTATCTATTGATTTTACAATCTTGCTATGATGTTTTTAAAATCTTTCCAGGGCATCTTTAAATACAAAAATTTCTATATTTATTATATTAGTTGATAGGGTGTCCAGACCTCACTTCCATACAATAAACAGAGCAAAATAATAGCTATATGTACAACTAATTCAGTTGCATTAGGTATATCATTATAATTAAATATTTTGCAAATTTATCAAATGCAGCAGCAATACATTGGAACCAGTATTACACTTCAAAATCCAAATTTGCCTTTTGATTTTAAGACTACCAAAATATTTAAATTGATTCTCTTTTCTCATTCTAAAATTGTTAATCATTCAAAATAAAATCCTGATTTTTTTTATCATTGGTTGATAAAAGACTTAGGTATTTTTGACTTTAGTAGTTAAATCATAGTTTTTACAGGTTACATTCAGAGTATTAACCGCATTCGGTAGATCATCTTATGAACCCCAAGAATAACACAGACCTAACCTATTAAACAAGAAGGCATTGTTAATTTTAGTTATACAGTGGGATATCTTATCAGACAAAGTTGTATTATCTTTAGTTGTCAAATTTAATATCTAATTTTAGGTGCATAATAAAATTAATTAAAATTTTATTTTGAAAATAATATACTTGTAGTCAAACACAATGGTAGAATAGGGATTCCCAAGGATTATGATTCCCATTATTGAATTTAATTTTAAAAGTGACTTCTGTGACTTAATACAATGAAAGAATGATGGATTCTGGAGAAGGTCCAAAAATTGCGATTCTGCTTGAACTTTTTATGAACTCCTGAGAGATATCCACTCTTTTTTTTTATGTGCCTTTTTTAAAAAAAACATTTTAAATTTTTTTAAAATTTGAAGTATTATTCTCTATTACATCTTCATACACATTTTATAAAAAAAAATTGTTAGCAAATGCCTACTTTTTTAACCATAAGTAATTTTTAGATTGGTGGTTGATATTTCATATTACCAAGCATCATAATTAAATTCTACCACTAAAGGTTGGTGTATGTGCGCACGCGCCGAGGGAAAAAAAAGATTTTAATTTAAAAACAAATTTAATTAATATTAGTTACGACTCTGCAATATATTTATAAAATTATTTCTTATAAAAACATCGAGATTCTCCGTTGATAAGTTTTGTTACATTTCTTTTTTATTAATATTATTACCAAAGCATTAAATTAACTTTCATTTAATTTTAATCCACCCAATATGTCAAAATTACTTTATATATATATATTTTTTTTTGATTAAAATTTTATTCTTTGACTCATTTTTTAATTCACGATAGTTGATTATATTAATAGCATGCACGTTATTTTAGCGCAGTTAATTTAAAACATATTTCTAATAGAATTTAAAAATTAATAAAACTAGAAAAATTCAAAAGACAGCAATTGAATTCTTATTATTCCACTCTTTTCTAATCAAAAATTTTAGATAAAAATCATGAAACATGTTATTTTTGTCTATTTCTTTTCATTCAATTTTTCAATAGATAGATTCTTTTTTTTTTACATTATTATACTATATATATTTCTGAATAAAAGTATATTTATATACTTATTTATAACTATACACTATGCGCGTTTGTGTATGTTTTATTTAAAAAAAAAAAAAAAAAAAGCAATCCATTTGCTCTTTATTTCTATCTCATTTTCCCCCTTATATATATATGTAAATGAAGTCTGTCACGACCAGTGTAAAAATCAGTTTTGAATGATTTTCTGACATAGCAACCATAGTTTGTTTTTTTATGAATCCCTGATGATTATCAGTATCTATTTTCCCAACATCAGAGACAAAACAAAGTATTAGTAAGCAAATTAAACTTTAGAACTGAAGTCTTAAATTAAATCCTAAGTAGTTGAAAAGACCTTGAAAGAAGCCACATGTGAGATAGATAAATAAGGACATTTTCTGGAGCAATATGAAAAGGAAAGACTATGGATCAGAAAAACTGGATAAAACTTGGAGAGGTCCACATCCTGTGGTTGATCAATAGTGATCAGAAGTGCGTATTTTGATGAATAAAATATTAATTGGAAGATTTATCAGTAATGTTCTGATCTATCATGTCAAACGCTGGATGGCATTGATGCTAAGCAAAAACACATTGATATAACATTCCCCGGCCAGCGATTCTATAGAATTACGATTTCCATAAAATTAAAAAATTCAAACAAAATCTAAAAATATAAGCTGACTTTTAAATCTATAATACATGGACTTTGAACTTTAGAATCTACTATGGCATATGATTGTATATGGAATAACTATATAAACCTCATATAAAACAATTACCAACTAAATACTCTAAGTAATAACTGGATCATCATGGTGGATTATTAGCAAACATCTTGATTGGTACATAATCATTTAAAAAAAATTAAAACAAAAATGAGAAGTGTTTAAAATTATATAAATCTTGGATCATTAATAAGTAACAAAAGATCCATTTGTCAAAAAATTGGTCACTGATTATCACTGTAAACAGCTGCATTAAAAATAAATTTGGAATAGATTTTAAATATAAAAACATATATTTATTCATAATGTTCAAGTTATAATATTACATGTGATTATTTATGAATATGTATATCAAAACTTCAAGAAAAATAATATAAACAAGTAATGGTGCTTTTAAAACACAGTGCTGGTTAAGATCTTTGAGAATACTGTAGATTGCAACAAACATGAACAAATGGATATGTTTTTAGATTAGACTTCCTTTCCCACTTGAAGATTAAAATTGTTCTATTTGTCATTGAGATATGAGATAATTTAAGATAAAGGCGACTTTCCACTCCATTATCATATTGCCATTTTAAACTTGAGTAATCATTGAATACCAATATATATTAAACTCCATACTTTCTATTTAAATTTCTATACTCAAAAGTTTATGGATTTTGACTTCTCAATATTCAAAGTTGGAAAAAATTTAGATATAGCATAGACAATTCTCATAACTGAAATTAACTGTCAAACTAATACTTAAAATTCAAATCAGTCTAAGGTTTTGAACCCAAGTTCTAAGTCTCATTGTTTATGGCAGAATCCAGAAATCTGTCCGTGGATGTTGACTTAAATCTTAAGGATAGGAGTTTTATACAAACCTGGTAATAAATTAATATTCAAGTTTAAGTTAAATGGCACTAGGTTGGAAAGTTGCTTTTGTCTCATCATATTGTCTTAAATTGGTAGCTTGGTATTTTTTATATTACTATTTAATTAATTTAATTAATAGAGTGCTTTTGTTAGAAATAATTTGACATTAAAAGAAAACATGCTTATGTGTTTAAAAAGAAACATTTTTAATAAATGTGTTTTACCAATTCTTGCATATGGATCTGAAACTTGGATGCTTAATAGAAGAACAACACACAGATTTTAGACCATTCAATGAAGTATGGAGAGATACATGTTAGGAGTAACAAGAAGAGATTGACAATAAAATAGATGGGTGAGAGAACAATTAGGTGTTACTGACATCATTAAAAGAATTAAAAGACAAATGGAATTGGGATGGACATATAGTTAGAAGAGATGATAATAGATGGATAGTTTAAATCTTAAAGTGGATTCTAAAAGATTGTAAAAGACCTAGAAAGAGACCATATGTGAGCTGGATGAAAAAATTAAGTATGTTAGGGTGATGCTGAAAAGAGGAGCTAGAGATTGGAGAAGATGGATTGAACTTGGAGAGACCTTCATGCTGTAATGAATCAGTAATGGTTGAAAATGCTGATTATAATGATGAATTAATTAAAAATGCGCAATATATGAAAAGATTGATGATGAAAGAGGTCAACCAACAATGAAGTGAATCTCTCATTTTGAAAAAATGTGATGAAATTCATAAGATTTCCAGGGATGTCCATTTTCTGGCAACTAATAATAAATCTTTTATTCATTAATGGAAAAAAAATAAAGTTGGTATTATTTTAATTATTTTTTATCCAGTCATCAAGAAATAGATGCAGCTCATGTTTAAAATGACATTTATTCAGATAACAGTTTTGACTTAAATTCTTTAACACACAAAAAGAAATGTTGATAAATTGTTCTAAGATTCCAATTACCAAATAATTTATTTGACTTTTTTTTATCTCTGTTTTAAGTAAGATTACTTAATCTGTATTTTGCTTTTTACAGTTTTTTAGACAATTAAGTAAGTCTATTATATTCATATCATCATCTTGGTGCATGAACGTCATAGAACCTTGACAATAATAACAAAAGAGCTTATCAAACTATCAGAAGGTTAAATTGGGTTCAAAACATTAGGCTGAATTGCACTTCCAAGATTTTAGCTTGTCGATGCTTATTAAAATTAAAGATGATTGTTTGAATGCATGTTTTCATTCCTTCTAATTTTAAATCCCAGGCTTCAGAGATAAATAAAAAATTCAGAAAATGAGAGTAAGGATTTAAATAATAAGGATATAAATATTTATGCATTTGATATTCAATGATTACTCAAACTTATGCTAGATATTGATACTAGTAGTAAAGAATAATTCTTGAATGATCTATTATTTCCTGAGTAATTGAATATATCTTTCTGGTGGCATTAAATGCAATTAGTAAAATATTAAAAATACATAGAAATATAGGAATATACTGTACTTCTCTATATCTGCCTCTAAAAAACCATTCAAAGGCTGTATCATATGTAACACATATGATATGCCATACTGATTGGGTATTATCTGAAATTTTTTGTTTCAGAGATTTTTCACTTTTGTAAATTTTTGCATTCTTTGTAGCTTCTCATCCACGTATCATAGCTGATTGGTTGGAATTTTTTTTTAATTGAATAAAAACTATAAACATGACATCAACAGAAATCTCAGCATTCATTGCTGCTTGTTTAGACATTTTAAATGATATATCCGAATTAAAAATTGGATAAAATTTAATTTTTTTATTAATTTTTTTATTAATAGGCACATTTAATTTTTTTATATTATGTTCAATTTTCTAGTTTACACAAGAACAATAAATGTAGAAAAATTTTATCGCCCTCATTATCTAAGGAAAGTGGATTAAAAATATGCTGATATTCACATTCAACGCCTGCAATAGGATGTGAACGTAATCACAGAATATCGTAAGTATACAATTTTAATTTTTTTATATTTAATTTTTTTTAATTATTTTGATAAATGGTAGAATTTATTAATTTGTTTGCATTTGTATTTTTGTGTCTGTGTACTATATACATTATATAATATTAAATCATTTATGCTCTTTATTATACAGTATATAAATTTGTAGTCAAATATTTGTACAGTGTAATTTTGTGTCTCTGATCCAAATTTGAAGCAACCTTATTTTATAGATATAATAATTCTCAAAAGGTTTAATAATTTATTACTATGTATTGGTGTGTTTGAGTTTTCTCTTGCATGTTTGTATAATAAGTAATGATTTACATATATAGAGCAGTGCAATATAAATTTTAAAAACTGATAATCAAATATACAGAAAGGTTGCAGTTGATAAAGCAATCATAAAATTTACTAAGCATAGACCTATGTGAAAATATAAACACTTAAAATCAGTAAAGAGAGATTTCAAATGGTGTGTGTGTAGTGGTAACCACCATGGTTATGCATATACCATATGGAATTGTATGCAGGCAAAGAATCAAATTCCAAGTCTTGCCTATGTCTTGATACTCATGCTGTGGAGTCAGTACTTTTGCCACATCTTGCATCACATTATTTTCAATCTATAGATAGCAAATGAACTATATGCAAATAAATTATATCTATGTGGGATATTAAATATAACAAGATAGCATCACTGGTGTGCATAAGGAATACAAACATCACTGAGATACACAAAAAATATAAAATAAAGATATGAAACTCATTTTATCAGTGGTATAGACAGTAGCCTACAATTTCTAGTTTTAGATAGACAAGAAGCCAACTGCTATGATGACAAATGCATATCCATCTTTTGGAAATGATTTGTTTTCTATCTTTTATTAAAATGAATCTTTTTCATATAGATGCCTTTGAGATTTGGTAACTTTTGGGATACAAGTTAAAAATGAAGAATTCATATGTGACTTGTTCTGGAGATTCTAAAGCTATGGATTAACTCAGATAAGAAGTATTATATATGGTTTGAAATATAATTTTGTGATGAATACAAATTATCAATGAAGATGTAATTTAAACTTAGTTAATAATAAATTAGAGATTATGAACAAACAATAAAGTAATAATTATGTTGGATGTTGATTTTTTTTTCTTTATTTTTTGAATGGTAATCACTATTTGTCTTAGCCTTATTAATTTCCTTAGTTTTTCTAATTTCTATCAATGTAATGTTTTTTGCTCTAACATTATTAAAACTGATATTATTGTGAAAATGGTATCTCAGATCAGTTTTTTAAAAAATTCAATATGGCGCCTGGAACCATACCAGTTAATCTTTCATTGCCTTAATGCAATCACGAAGTTTACTAAAATGTAAATAAACATTTAATTTAAACAGAAAGTTTATTTATTTATTCATTTATAAATAAATAATAATGCACACACATACACCCATCCCCATCAAGTAACAGTTTCCATTTTAGTCTTTTCCTGAAGAATTGTGATGATGATAATTTAGATGCAAAAATATGTTGGAATATTTCCATCATTTAACATTTAAATATTGAATGTCTAGAAAATTTAAACTTTATTTAAACATTTCATTTATTGTCTATGATTTTGTTTATATATAAATGCTGTTTGAATAATAGATTTACTAGCACAGTTTAAAACTAATTTTAAACAGAAGGTAATCAACTTTTTACACATGTGCTGTACTGTTATATTAAATCGACATTGGTTTTTGTTGAATGTGAGGAAACTCTTGGTCCAAGGCACAAGATAGAGACTTTGAAAAGATAAGAATGGTCATCTTATCTTTGTATCTAAATTCAGTTATATAGGTCAATCTTAAGTATCTTGGAAAGAGTGCTATTAAAGCTATTAGCCAATTATAAATTATATTAATTCTAACATCTTTGAATATTAACATGCAGTAAATATTAAAATTTTGTGAGTGTTAGTATGCGTAATAAAAAATGGAAATAAAGCGAACAATATAAAATCTTTATGCTCTCATTCCAAGATAAAGTTAATTTAGGTACAATGATAAGATGGACACTCTTATGTTTTCAAAGTCTCTATCTTCTGCCTTGGATAGAGATTTTTTTCACATTCAACAAAAGCAACATCGATTTAAAAGCAAATACTGTTTGTATATTGTACACATTTATTTTATTAATAGCAACACAATATTTTAAAATATGATATATACTTATTTTTAGATTAGTATAAAATATTTCATAGCATTAATTAGGATATTTGTTTATTGATTAACATATCATTTTTTAATTCTTTGATGAAAATTCTGATCAAATTAATATTTCAATATAAACTTTTTAAGAAATATAAAGATTTTGAAAATCTTAGTTTTTCTTTTTCAATGAATTCTTTTCTCTTTCCTCTACTTAATAATTGGATGTATTTTTTTTAAAGTGAATTACAACATTGATCATAAATTTAATAGAGTGTTGAAATAAGATAAAAAAGGTAAATAGCATATGGTAATTAGGCTTATAAATTTATAAGTATTATTTAATGATTCTCTCTTTAGTTTTATCTGTAAAAATGAGTACAAATTAAGTTATTTATTAATCAGAGTACCAAATTCTCCATACAGTAGTGCCACCAAGGGCAAACTTCTGTAATCAATGGATTCAGGGAGAATTATGCATAAAATTTCTAACTAGTGCTTACTCATCCAACTTCAGACTAGTTTCTAGATTGTGGACTTTATGCACAAATCTTCCTGCATCTGTTGATAACAAAGGCTTGTACTTGTTTGCAGTACCAGCATGTGTAAGCATATGAAATACTGATCATGTGATGTTTTATGGTTTTAAGCTATTTATTGTCAGAAATTAATGGCAGTCTTTGAAAGTTTGTTTGAAATAATAGGAATTTTTGAATAATACATATTTGGATTAATGATATATCCATGCATATGCAATAGCTGTTAGAGGATAATAAAATTAATGGAATAGCAAATGGCTCATATAAAACTAAAAAGATGAAAATTTTGAAACAGGGTAAGAAATCATTATATATAAAGATAATCGTGATATCAAATTACTACCAAACTAAGATAGAGAAATGCTTTGATATTACAGTTATTAGTATTACATTAGCTTAGCTTTACTGAGCATGACTGCTTGCATGAACATTACAAGTACAGTATTTGTATTAATTGTTTGCTTTCCAATCACAGACTAATTTTTAAATGCATTTTATATTTTTTACTCATTTTTATTATTCCATGGAATAATTTTGCATAACATCTTGAGATGACATTATTGATAGTATATATTATAATTTGATCCTTAATCAATGTTATAAACTTACAACTGAAAATTGGTTATATAAATAAGAAAACCTGTTTAAATTTGATTGTGTTGTATATTTTGATCGAAAGGAGGTGTAAATAATATTTCTTGTTGAAAAATAATTATAATAGGTATGTGCTTCATATATAATTACTTTGGTTGTATTTTGGAAAGAAATTTAGTTTTTGTTGAAATGGTTATTGATAGATTAGATTCTCTAAATTTCATAAATGTCTTTAACCTGAAATAGCTACAACATAGTTTTATAAATAGTATATCTTACAAATCCTAAGAAAAATATTCATTTTATATAATTATTATTGAACATTTGATTTTTCTATTATAAAAATTATTATAAGTGTATAAAAATGTAAAAAAAATCTAAATATAAAATTGCAAAAATGGACAAACATAATTACATTTGCTTAGAATAGCTTCTAACTGGATTCAGTTAATCACTTTCTTACAATCAGTTATTATAATAAAATAAATTTGCTTTTTATTATTGTAAGCTTTATTTAAAACAATTACTATAATATTAGTCTAAAAAAGTTAAGAGCCATAATTTGCAAAACATGAAAAATTATTTACATTTAGACTACAAATGGTATGAGATATTGCTAATCCTGAAAAAAGTATATACCTTATACTATGGAGCTAAATTCAAACTAATTTAATTTTTTTTCAAAATATAGACATATCTTTCATGTTACCCTGAAAATCTAACCACAAAATAAGTCCCAGAATGATTCTTCAGAATGCTAATAATATAAGACCTACTTAAAATTGTCAATCTTATGAATGGATTTTATTCATCTATTGAAACACATGATGGATGTAATAAATTATAAAGTAATGAATGTATAAAAAAATACAAATGTAGATTTTTGCAGTTGAATAAATGCTACTCAGGAGTATTTGCAGGCAGACTCACAACTAATCATTTTAATAAATATTGAAAATACAGTTTTACTTTCCATTAAATCAATGCATCTTCATTCAGTTGGAAATAATAATTCCTCATTAATCTGACCTCCAACCATATATATTGCAAATAAATCAACATTGATATCCAAAAAGGCTGCAACTTATTACTAGCAGTGATCTTAATTCACAAATTAAAGTTTAACATTTCATATATTACTTTAAATTAAATGTTATTAATTTCAATAGCATAGGAATAACTTATAATATTCTTGTATAGAATGAAAATGTTCTGTAATATGTTTATAATCCTAAATTTTACATATTCAGTTATTTCATAATAGAGATATCTTCCCATCCCTTGTATATGTATTAAATGGATTACGTCTTGTACATGAGAGGTCAGATTGACCTTAGGTCAACATGGGTGTGACAAGAATCTTGGCCTCATGGTGGCTTTTGAACATTCCATCATCAGATTTTCAATTGGATGGACGATTGAAGAGTTGGAGTGGGGAGTAGATTGAAGCCTGTCCATTAAAGTATAAGGTTTGGCTATCTTAATATATATCTGAGCACTTATAGCATATATTTGTAGAGATGGTAATCTGGACCAAGTGATGATTGCTGGTTTAGCATGAAATACGTATATTGGTGATTATTTATCTTTTCAACATATATGTGTTCAAGTGAATCAGTGTTATGAGATAGTGTGGAGAGTGGTGAGTCGTGTGAAAGTCTGTGCTCATATACCCTATATATTACATATATAAACACAGGTATATAATAAGCCTGTGTGTTTCAGTTATATTCAAGAAGTAGTAAAAATTATTTACATGCTGTTTAAATTACAGTAATAACATTAAATAGATATAGATTTTTGTATTTGAATAAATGTAAATTTTTGTACATAAAAAAAATAAGATATCCTCTGAAAATAAGTCCTAAGTGATCATTTGTAGCAAAAATTAATAAAAGACTCAATCTTATTTGGGGGGGAAACATGGTAAGAAGGTACTGACACAGACATATGTTCAATAATTTTTTTTATGAAATTAAGATGTGAAAACTTATAATATTATCACATACCAGTTTAAGCTCTTGTAACTAAAATATCTCTTATTATTAAACAAATGAAAATTAACTGTTTTGTGATAGTAGTTTTGGGGAGTAATTTAATTTATGTAGTTTAAATCTGACATCTTGTAATTTTAAATTTTATCTAGAAGTCTTAATAATTAAAATAGAAATATTTAACATTAAATAAAAATTAATTGTGTATTTAAAAACATTTAGCGTAAGATTTTGTTTAAACTTTGAGATTGTATTACAATCTAAAAAAGGCTTGTTTCTATTTTTTTTAATATAAATTAATTATCTAAGATGAAGCTTCTCTGATAAAGAATCTATTGTTATTGAATAATATTGTTATAAATATTATAATCTAAGCAAAATAATAAACATGCTTATTGGAACTTTTCTATTTTTACTAAAACAAACTTTACAGAAGCATGCAGAATGATAGTTTTCAATGAATATGAAAACACAGCTGAATCATCAAATCATATTACTAATATATTATTTTAAAAGCAAAATATAAACTCAATTGCAGAAGTATAATTAATTTATTATGTTTTCATGTAATCTTAAAATATATCAGTTTTCTAGCAAACTAAGAAATCCCAGACAATTAATAAAGTTGGACTCATAATGAAATAAATATCCTTTTATATCAGAAATTTTTAAAATATATAACAATTGGATTTGTATATATATAAAAAAATAAGTTGATTTCTTTTATGTAAAAAAGTCTTAGGAATACATAATTCTTTTAACTAATTTTTGGCTTTCTTAATCTTTTTCATTACCTATTGTAGTATTTACAAATTCATTATGGCATTTTTAATGCACTTACTTTGTGAATAATGGAGAAAAATTATATAAAAATGTTCAGTACTTATGGTAAATTCTTTCATCTCTGGAGTATCGGTTAATTTATTTATAGATAGCATCAAATTAATGTTTTAGATCTGACTCAAATATACATATATAGAAGACATGTTTGTAATTTTAACATACAGTAAAGATATTCTATATTATTTTTTCTTGTACAAACAGTATCCATCCTCATATAAAATTCATAATGAAAACAGAGATTGATGGGAAACTTTCCTTCGTTAATATATTTACAACAAAAACATTTTATATTTTTAAAATAAATATATACAAAGATAGATACTTAAGATTTTCATTTGATTTTTTGTGCAAAAACTCTCTTTACAAAAGCAATTAATTTTGCAGATAAATTATTTCTAAATGAAGAAATAAATTATACATATAAAATGATTGCAATAAAATAATCAAAAACAAGTCTTAATTCAAGTCATAAACAATAATAACAAAAAACTGAAAATAAAACAATGATCATTAGAACTTATATTTCGTCTAAAAAAACTGCAGACAGTATTTGACACTTTCTAAAATGCTATAATATCGAAAAAAATAAATTTTGTTTGTACTTAAGGATTAGATTCCTCTGAAGGATGGGTATTTATAAAATGTCTTGTGAAGTTTGTGAATTATCCTATATGGATTTGAGTAATCGTCATATTAGAGCTAGGAGAAATTTATGTACTAATAAAATAATAGTCATTATCAACAGTATTTTTTCTTCTGTGTTAAGGATACTAGCCTCAATCAAAATTTTTAAACATCAGAATTCCATCCAGATATGACACTCATCGCCAAAAAAATTAGAGATGTCATTGAAATTTTTATGAGACTAGATTGTATCAACAAATATGATTGATACATTCAAATTACTTTTCCAGCTTAAAACATCTTTAAAAATCTATTAATCAAAGCAAGTATTAATTTCACAAGAGATTGCTTCACACATTGGCATTCCTATTTCACTTTTATTGTTTTTGGTTGGGAAGGACATTTAATCTTATTCCATGTGGTTATTGTAATGCCTCTACTGTTTGTTAAAATAACATTTCTTCTCCAGATCATTATTCTATATGATTGTGTAGTCAAATACAGATATATTAATTGTTAACTGAGATTTAAAGTTTTATCTGAAATAAGGATAATCTCAAGTTTAATAATTGATTATTAATAATCATTAAAATATTTATTTGAAGTAAGTTAATATCAAGCTATGAAAGCAGAAAAATTGACATATCAGCCACAATGTACTAATTTGTTACTAATAAATTCTGAACAAATGATAAAAAGTATTAATAATAGATTGTGATCTGGACTAATTAATAAATGCTGGTTTATTGGAAAATGCATTTGTATTTTAAATATCTTATTCATATATTTTTAAAATGTGTGGTGGTGTGGAAGTTTTAAGAATATCTAGCAAAAAATTATACGTAGAAAAAAAGATAATGTTGAGTTATTCTATCCGAAGACCTGTATTCTTCAGTAATTGAATATTGATTTACTGATCAAGACTGAATTACCAACCTTGAAAATCAGTAAAACAATACATCTAAGCTTTTTTGTGAGTAAAAAATGTCTAAAATTCACTTGTATGAAATTGAGGTTCATATCATGATAGGGTATGCAAATGCAATAAGCAGTATGTTATAAAAAAGTGGTTTTTGTGATAACATAATTTTGTAAGCTGAAAAGTTAATTGTCTATAATGCTATCAGTTAGGCCTATTGTCATAGCAACTAATGACTTTAAATATACAGTTCAAATTAAATGATTAGTTTGTTAAGCTTTCTATTATTTAAAGACTCATTGGTTATTAAATTTTACACTGCTTAATTTAAGTTATTACCTGATGAATCAAAGTTTACATTGATATAAATGCAGATACGGATAAGAACACATAGTTATTTGATCTTTATCATAATGTACATACTAATAATCTATATCCCCAGTCAATAATATATATAATAAAAACAGTATTTCCCCCCAATATTATATGTAATTTCTAATCTTGCTATTAAATCAAATACTTTTAATAAACCTTTCAGCATCATCTGTTCACTAGATTGATCAATCAAAGAAAAACAACAATTTGTATTGACTGCCCCAGATGTATATAAGGGTAAGTATACAAATTACCACTTCAAACATTTAATTAACATATTTGTAATTATATGCTGACTATTTACAGCATCTAGTATTAATTGTTAAATATTTTTTAGAAACATTCAAACTTCATTTAAATTTCAAGTACACTAAACTGTTAATAAGAGAGCACAGGTGAGAATATGACACAATGTTTCAAAGGATATTATTCTCCTACCTTCTTTTCTACATTCTTAAGGTATTGCTGGTCTGTCCAATGGCAGTACTAGCAAGGCAATCAAACCTGGAATTTTTAGATTTATAAATAGTGAATTTAAGACAAGGCTCTAACCAACTCATTTTTAACAGAGTAGTCTAGTTGGTTAGATTGCTGCCATAATTTCAATATTTATGGATCTAAAGATCCCAGGTTAGATTCCCTTGCCAGTACTGACACTAGTCAGGAAACACCTAATGAAGAGGGAAGAATAATACCATCTGAAACATTGTGTAAGATACTAATCTATATGTTATTACTGACATTTAAATGTATTCGAGAAGTTTAAATAAAGTTTGAATTTTTAAAAAAACATTTAACAATTAATATGGATGACGGAAATAGCTACAATCCCATTATCACATCTTTCAGGCAAACATCAATTAGTATATGATTATTAATTAATAGTAATTAATACTTGAGGTGATAATTTGTAGTTGCTTTTAACTTTGCCTTAGCTTTTTTATCATAGTATTTATCTGCTTAATATTAAAAAAAAACACATTCTATTTATTTCATGCTTTAAAATCTAGTGAAGTTTAAGTTTGGTACTTATAAGGAAAGATCTCTATGCATTCCATTCAGAGTCTATCAGTAAGCTCTGTAATCATCTAAAAAGATGATTGGTTAATTATTTTAGTTTGACATTTATATTAGTACGAATTTGATTACTGGTAAATTTAATGATAGATATTGTTTAAACTTTGTTAAGAAATATTTCTACTATGTAAAAATAAATATTTACAAAGGGAATGCTTAAGTTTTTGGCATCATTAATTTTTTTCATATATACTAGAAATATATATATCATTAAAAACCAATCAATACTTAAACAATCCCAATGTCAATAACAATCAACAATCTCATACTGTTATCAAGGCAAACCCATTTAGCCTTGATCATTATATATATATAAAATTAAAATTGGAAAAGAATAAAAAAATTTTAAAAAATTTTATGCTACTCTTCCACAAAATAATAATCAGAAAATAAATATTTCCATGAATTGTTATAATAAAGAATAGAAATGTGGAGATAATATCCATTTAAATAGAAATATACTTAACCTTTGATGTTATCAAGGAATTATTAATTACTACTAATTGACAATCTCTTAGGCCAAACCCATTTTGTCATTATATATATATTATAACGGTCAGGGTGAACAAGTGGAAATTCCAGTCTTACCGTATCTGCACTACAGGGCACCACTAGGTTACTTGAACCAGAAAATTTATAGAGTAGGCAGATACGCGCTATTAAAGATCCAACTTCCACCTAGATATTTTGTTTTGACCATCAGCCCAAGTCACTAGCTCATGAAGTAGCAGAGGTTTAAACATATTTATTAAAATATACTTCAATAAAGATTTTAAAAAGCAAATAAATAAATTAGATCGCTATTAGTAGTAAAAACACACAAGATTTTATTTACATATATATAACAACACACAAACTTAAAAAAATTATATATAAAAAAAAATTATGTTTTATGTTTCATTATTATTTTTGTTTTAACTTTAATTTTAATCTTAGAATGTTGAGTATAGATGAGCCACCTAGATGACACACTCAAAAGATTTTCAAAAATATTTTACTCCAGGCTAAAAGTTCGCAGCCACACCAATGCTCACTTCCAGATATATATCAGCAACCAGTGCAATGTGAACATGTTAGCATCGAATCATGCTGACAGGAATGTGTGTCTAAACAGCATGATATTATTGGAAAAAAACATGACATCCGTACAGTACAGGAATGTACATCTGTCTGTTGAAAGAATCATGCATGTAATATAATAAGAGAATAATGCTACATAAGGATAGGAGGGTGGTGTATCTTACTAGCTTATTGTCCCAATCCATAGAGCTGGAATGGGTCAATGGCACAGGAAATATGTCTGCATCCATTGCAATGCTATGACTGCCTCTTTGGGGTCATGCATTCAGTTGGACTCATCACCCTTATGTGCTAAAACACTTCACATTGCATTGATATAAACATCCATATATCTCTCCACCAGCATTGACACAACTATGAAACAAATAGTCCGAAGTCAAAACCCCTTTAAACTAACATAAACAAGTCTAGCAGCCATCTACACTCAACTTAAATTTAGTTAATTTATTAATTTAATTCTTTAAAAAAATCTTTAGTTTAATGTTTTAAATCATTTTAAAATGACATCTTATATTTAACTTATCCTTTTACCACAAATACTATTTTTAACTTATTTTTAAAATTTAATAATGCACAAATAACACGTATTTTAAAAGGATTACATTTGAATTTTAGATAAGACTTAAAATTTTTAAAGTTTATAAAAATAGAGTTCAGATTTGATCAAGAGAGAAAGTCTATAATTCATCTTTAAAGGAAAATAAAGTACTGAGATTTTAAATTAAGAGTTTATAATGTTTTTTTTTTCAATAATGTATACTTTCCTTTCTTTCTCTGGGCTCGTTCCTTCGCGATGAAGATCTGAATTTACACAAGATCCATTTCTTGTGGGAAATGATGATTTATGAAGATGCATTTATATTTTTTTTCTGAAGACAGTACCAGTGGTTTGATCCTGGGATCTGTGGAGATGAAAGCTGCCTTTGGCCAGCCAAACCAAATGAAGCACGACGAAGCAGATTACATTTTTAGTGACGGCGACAATATATATATTTTTAATTATTTTACTTTCACCAAAGACAACAGAATTCAAACTTTAATTTTCTAATTCTCTCTAATTCTAATTTTCTTTTTGATTTTTTTTTTATAATCCTCAGGCACCTTATCTCTGGAATGCACAGATCTATCAAACATATTCCATATCTCTATTTCATTGATTCCTTGAGTTTGTAGTAGATTTTGGGTTTGTGGCTAAGTAAATTTTGGGTTTGTGGCTACTTGGATTTTTCCACTGAGGTCTGTATCTATATCTTTGGGCAGGAAAATCAAGTCTTTTGTTTCTATTCCTCTAGTCTTATCTCTTTCATAATCATCTTTTCAATGGTCATTTTGCCCTAAGGATCTGTTTGTAATTTTTATTTTTAAGATTAAAAACTCTTCACTATTATTAAAAAGGTTTTTTATTATACTTTATTTAAAGATTAGAATCTTTGTTTCGATTCTATAATTTTTTAAAGCTTATTTTAATATTTAAATCAACCATTAATAAATTAATTATTCGTTATCTGTGCATTTTGAACATTTGTGATTTTAATTCAGTATTAGATATTTATAAAAAAATTAAGTATTACAATTTAAATGTAACGCATATATATATATATATATATGTCCCGTTACAATATATATATATATATATATATATTGAAACAGATACTTTGCTATATTTCAAATATGTATTGTACCAAGAAGGAGTTTGAGTTAAAAAAATTCTACTTCAAATTAATTTAAAATTTTTGTTAATTTTATTTTTATATCAAACATGTGTTTTAAAAGTAAAATTGCATGTATATGCATACATACACATGAATTGGTAATTTTTATTTTTATTTTTTCAAAAAAGTAAACTTTGTAAATGAATTTCTTATCTTTTATATAATATTATTTTTAAAAATTGTATAACAATGCTTAACCTCAAAATAAAATTTTAATCCACTGTAATAACAAAATCTAACCATTAAGCATTGTTCAGATAAGACATGTAATGGAAGTAATTAGTATGGAATATAAAAATGTTTTATTTTGTGATTAAAAAACATGGCTTATTAATTAATTAAAAAGCTGGCAATTTTAAAAAGTTAATCTAGAAAATTCTAAAAAAAATTGTCTGGGAGAACAATAGACCAAATGTGTATAAAAGCTCCTCAAAATCTATTGTGTCAAGCATTCATTTATTCATTCAGTAGATCTATTCAATTATTCATTCATCAGATTTGTCTAACTCTCCTAGTCAAGATAGTATTCCAGACTCTGGAGATCTTCATTCTGTGTGATAATGCACACTCCTTGCCAGCTCTTGCAAAATTAATGATACTCACCAACAGATCATAACAAGTGACCTGCAGTATTAATATGAGATGATACATTATTTCTAGCCGTATTTTTCAAAATATGCTTGGCTAGGCACTTCACCAAGATGAATTCCCTGCTTTAAGCTAAACCTTCCTCATCCGACATATTGTAAAATCATAAATCCTTAGAAAGTTGATTTTATAAAGTCAACCTATAAAGAAGTCTCTTAGCTGATTGCCCAGAAATTTATAATTATAAAATTACAGGAAAAAATGCAACAACCTTGATGGACTTAGTGATATTATAAACTTTCATATACTTTAATAAGCCAGGTGTTGTTACAATAATTTTTTTAATGTATATGCACATTTTAGCAATAATCATTATTTATATATATATTATAAAACCTTTACTAGTAATTTTTTAAGCAATTTTATAAACTGATAAGTCATGATGCATCAGATATTTATGCTTTTTATTAATTTCTAAGTAATTTTATAATGGATAAGTCATTATGTATCAAATATTTATGCATTTTATTAATTTCTTCATGAATGAGTTTTTATTATTATGATGATAGATGTCAATTTACATAATTGATATACCTTAATATACTTGTAAAACTTCATACTATCAAAAGACAAATATTTAATATTTTAAAATAGATTATTTTCATAATTAGTTGCTATTATTAACATTTGTCATACTTATATCAAATGAGATTTTCCTTAAAGAAAATAAATCAGAAATCCATAAAACTATTGTTTTCCACGTAGATTTGGTAATAATATCCATTTTCAATTATTCTTTAGTTATATATGTAAAAAATATTGATATATAAAAGTCAGACTCATGTGAGCTATCTTAGCCTGCATATACATTAAATATGTGTTGCTATGGGTGTTTGGGTGCAATAAGATAGCCTGGTCTAGATCTACAATCTCATTTGTATGTTTAGGATTTTATTGCACCACACTATGTCTTAGAACATTTGTATCAGTTTTCCTAATAATAAGGAAGGATGGTCTTAGTGTGTAAACAATATAATGGGCATTTAATAAAAAGTTATTAAACTGGAAAAATATTTTATTTACTGGGATAGTAGCTTTATAATTATTAGATTATGAAACAATGGTAATATTAAATACTACTTTATTTTATTTTATTTTGGTGGGGTTTATCTTCTTATATTCAATTGATGTTTGTTTACTGTGTCTGTACATCAATTGTTTAATAGCTCCAAGTCTCATACTATAATTGAACTAGTGTTAGTGTCAAATGATTTGTTTTATGGCAGGTTTGCTCATCATTGTTAGTCAATATTCGTTCACCCAAAATATTTTTTTAGGCTCATTAAGTAGCTTCGTGGCACCATCAATTGACCAATGTTCTTAGCTCTTGAAGAGTGTCTGGTACTATGTATATAAAGTTAAACATTTACATATTTTTTTAGAATCAATTGGTTTTATTTTTGAAGCTTTTATATTATTTTAACTCTAAACGGTGTACAATTTCTCTACTTTCATATATATATGCCAAAATGTCTTTGTGAAACTCTCAACAATAATTTCATCCAGTTAATGTTTGTTCTCTTTAGCACTTATTGCCACTCTATTTTTTATATTCTTATGAAATCTATCTTAATAATATTTGTAAATAACTCAGTAGTTTCAGTAAATACTAATACTTCTAATAAGCAATATTTGCACATATTAAAAATGTATTTTTAAATACCTGTATGGTTTATAAGTATGAAGTGTACTACTGAGACAACAATCCCACCTAAAAGTAGCTACTCCTTTTTAAAAAAATTAATTATCTGTGTAAGTTTTTTTTTTAATGCAAGTTTTTACTCATTGTCAAGAGTTGGTGACCGAGTGGTTAGCACAGCTGCCTTACAAGCAGTTGTCCCGGGATTCGCTTCCCGGTCTACGCTTTGACACATTAAAAAAAAATTTTTATTATTCATTAATAAAAAATTTATCATAAAAACTTTAAAAAGAGTGTAATATGGTCCATTTCCATGAACTCTCCATTCTCTAGGTATTTATTTTGGCGGTATATAATATAATTTATTATTAAAATCTTTCAAGTAAATTAAAATCATAGGGATATCCACAAAATCTGTAATAAGTTCTTATTGTATAATATTTTATTTGTATTAAAATAACTATAAATTTTTCTTTTTTTAACCAGTATGCAAATTTATTACGCAAAGTATCATTACTATTCTTTTTTACTCGCATATATAATAAAAGCTAAAAATGATTTTGAAACTTTAAATTTAAAAAAACGACTCATTTTTATGCATATATAACAAAGAATTTTTATAAACTTTATACATGCAAATATTGAAAGTTTAGTGAGATTTTATTGGTGTATTTGTTAATTAAAGCTTAGCCACAGTGTAATTAAGCAATCAATCAAATAAAAACTGAATCAGAAAATTTAAATCATTAAATGTGGAGTGCCACTTTTGGCTCGGAAATATTAGTCAAATAAAATACGTTGGAGGATAATATGATTTAAATTTTTGATTCAGTTTTTAATTGGCTGCTCGCTTAGAATATCATGGATAATTCAAATAAAAAATATAACGTTAAAATTTTATTAAACTTTCAATATTTACATGCATTTGTTATAATGATATCTAAAAGAGTGATAATGTTTTAATTTTAATGTTTCCATTTTTTTTATTTACAAAATGTGTATGTTAACCTCTGAAGATCACGCCTAATTATATAAGGAGATGCATTGATAATTAATAAACAGACTAACAAATAAATTTGTAATATTTATATAAACTGTAAAAATGTACCATATGACAAACATCCATATTATGTTTTTCCATTTACAAATAATTATAAACTCAGTTATAAGACAATCAGTGAATTCCTTTTGTCGTTTGAATGGAAAGATTTTATTCATTTTTGAATGAAAGGTATTCATATCTGATATGTTTGTGTATGTTTAAATGCACATACATATATAGATATAAACTTACAGAAAAAGTTATGTTTAAATAAATTAAAGAATTTTAAAAGACTAATTCTTTTAAAATAGTAAGTAAAAGATTTATGATTTTAAGATTAGAAAAAGATTATTTTCTAAAATGAACACCAGTCTAATTAATGAGAGAATACGTTAATGAAATAAAACAAAGAAATTAGAGTTAGATTTTCTTTACAAGATAAATGATAAACTATAAAAATAAATCATTATTTAAAGTCAGAAAGATAATGATGTAAATTCTTGTATGGAGATTAAAATGAAAAATCACCTGAGTGGAGTATGAGCAGATCATCTCCCATGGCATAGTGACTTCAAGTGCGAAGAGCTGGTCTCCAAATGTGGGAATAACTAGCCAGACCTCTTGCAGGTTGTACTGATCTAAATTATTATTTATGTATGCCTTTTGGTCTTATTGTGTTAAATTATCATATGTATGTAAATAGTTAAAATGCTATTAAGGATTGGTCATTAAATTATCTAAATATTAATTGTTTAGTAGTGATTTGTATTCATGGGAAGTGCACTTATATATAGATCAGATAGACATAGCAATATCATAAATAACATTTTTTCAAACCCTTTTAGCCATCCTCAAAATTAACTAAAAGCAGAAATTATGAAGAAAATTTAAAAAATTAAAAATGAAGATAACAATAACCATCACATGATCACCACTTCTTATGGTTGTGTATAACTCTTGCTGTGTGTGGTAATATGTATAGTGAGTTTTGCCTGCTTTAAAGATAACAATAACTGTATAAATTCAAAAACATTTTAAACTTATTAACACATTTAAATTCACTCATAAATAGACATATAATATAAGAAGAGAATTGATAAAAATATATACATTATTTCCTCTTGACAACAGAATACACAAAGAGAGTCAATTGATAATGTCTATATTAGGCATTAAATGTACAAAAATAAATCTAAGGTTTATTAACTTTTTTCTTGAAAATTTTTTTTTTTATTTTCATTGGCCAAATGAATTAAGGTTTTACAACTTTTGATTGGTCAATTAGCAAACTCAGCCATAAAAGTATATTCATATTTTAATATATTCACTTTAGTTTCATTTGTAAAAAGTATATTAATAATTTGTCAGATTATGAAAGTGAACGAAAGTTTTTTCAAAAATAAATTTATATTTATAATTATAAAAATATTTGATAGTGGAAGACCTAAAAAGAAAGTTTATAACACATTAGAAAGTGCTGTGGACATCATTGATTTCTTTCTCAATTTATATTAGTATAAAAGTAAATAATTTTTTACTAAAATCTTACTATTTTTCTAAAATAATTATATTTTCAGCATATTTTATGAAAATAATTTATAATATGTACAGAAAATAATAAAAAAACATTCTAAGACATTAATTTTAATTTTCAAAGTCAAAACAGAAGTTGGAGTGGTGAAAATTATTGATAGGTGCTCTTCTATTATCCAAATGTGAACCAACCAATCAGCATCTAGGAAAACATGCCTTCTCCCTTTGTTGTAGCTTCTTATATTAATATTACTAATTTTTTACTTGTAAAATAATTCTAGAAAAGGCAGCATTTTACAGTACATTTTAAGCTGTAAAATAAATGTAAAAACACTACCATAGCTCAAAAATTGACAGTCTTTGAGTGACTTGAAGCCATGAACATTCTGCCATGCTCATTTCTCAAAAGAGGTTAATCATTATTGAAATAGTGTAACATTCTCTGATTTTGCTCATAAAAAATTGTTTAATGATTTCATCTTAAATTGTTTTGTAGATAATTCTGGAATTATCTAGATGGTGCTACCATTTTATATCAAAAAGATCAATGTTACTTTATTTTAATCTTGCAATCTTCTATTTTCTATATTTATAATCTTGACTTCTGATCAATACAAGATTAGGATCACTGTCAATTATACAATCATATAGAGATATATATTCCAATGCTTTTAATGGATAGTAAATCATTTTATGGTTTATCAAGTATGTGACACTGAGAATACAAACTTATTCATGGAATAAACAAATCCAAGTACATTACTAAGATAATTTACAAGCAAGATTTTTAAAAAATCATTTAACTATTTTTGCAAACAAGCCCACCTTTTGTTATATCAATGTCAATTTATTTTAATTCATCAAAGATCACCATTAATAAGATAATTCATCAACAAGATTCTTAAATAATCATTTAAACCCTCAAACATCACGTGATCACTATCTTTTAATTATTTAAATGATGTTGCAAACAATGCTTATCACCTTTCATTATAATAATATCAATTTATTTTGTCAGATAAAAGATTGATAAATGATAACCTTTTGTCTGACAAAATAGATCAACATCAATATAACAAAAGTTGGGAATTGTTTGCAAGTTCACTCAAATGATTTATTAGGAATCTTTCTTGTAAATTATCTTACTAATATATTTGAACTTGCTTGTTTTATGAACGGGAATATATATGTATATTGTATCAGTATAAAATGGGAGCAATTGGAAGAACACTGCTGTGTACCTATATTGAGGTACCAACCTATCATGGAATAAAAATTAAATACGATACAAGAAAAACTCTTTGATTTCAAAAAATATATGCCTTTAAATCTAAGCAACTATATGGTAAGATTTTAACTTTACCAGTGATTTTAAAAACAGGATACTAAGCTTTATCACATATTATTTTGTCTTAAAATATAAAAGAAAAATAAACTGCAAACTTATTTTTAAAAGATAAAATAAAACAATAACTTAAGATTAGACACAATGAGATAAAAATAGATAATATATCATTCTGATTCTTATAAAAAATGTCTTTCATAATAGTTTCAGTGACTTTTAGAATGAAATTCAGAACAGATCATGTATATTTTTTTAAATAAAAGGAAATATCAAAGTGAAAATATTGCATTGTGTACTGAGGTGTTTTATAATAATATAAAATTAGACATAATAATATAAAGTCAGAGAAGATATCAATTGATGATTTTAATAATAAACAACCTTATAAACAATAAATGAATGACTTATTTTTTTTATATAAACACACCAAATGTAAGACCAGAATGGTACAATATATATGAAAATAATTATATAAACTAAATAAAGGAAATATATAAATAAAAACATACACATTTACTTCACTACACCGCCATTTTAATAATTTCAACCATAAGACTGATTTTCATCAGAAATTTCTGATGACAACCAGTCTTCTGATAGAAATATTAAAGCAGCTATGTAGAGAAAGAATTGTACTTGTTTACATATATGAGAAATATAAGAATCAAGATAAAATGCAAATGACATAAGGAACAACAATTATATTGTTACAGATGTCAATATAAAAAAACAATAATATAAAAATCCCATAATATTATATATAAAAAAACAAATATCAGAATGGTTTAGTAAACAACACTCATATATGTATCTCAAGTGCTTATTCTGCAAATTACAGTACTAAATACTTATAATCAAATTAATATTCTAGATAATAATATAGATCCAAGAGTTATTAACCATGTAACTATCTTCCCCAATTGAAATATAATAATTATAAGTACTTCATTTAAATTTATGTAAAATTATATGAAGAGCAAACCAGTCTATAAATGAAAAACATTACATATGTTAGCAAATATTAAAAATAGAAAGGATCACCTGTTCTTTACATTTTTTACATTAACAAGTTTACCAATGCTAACACTGGTAGAAATTCAAAAATTAATATACCATTTAGAAAAAATATCATTAATAATTATTAAACTAATAATCGATTAAAAAGAATGTAGATGGAGTATATCAGTAATTTACCTTTTTTTAATAATCAAGTAGAACTTAATAATTGTAATTAGGAGGAGTAAATGAATGAATAAATAACACTTTCTATACAGTGAAGCCATGAACTATGTTGTATCATAGACTTCTCATTTGCTATGGAAAAACAATGTAAACAAACATATAAAAGTATAAATAAAGATACTTGAACTATATTCTGTTTCTAAATGTTGTACATGATCATGTTTGAAAAATATAAAATTTGTAAATAAATTTTAATTGCTCAGCTGCTGTATTTTCAATCTGACAATACCATAAACGATCTTGTTAATTAATAAAATTTCCTTGGTTTATGTTAAAATCACTTACTATTTATTTTTCCTTTATTAACTTTCCAAATTTGATGTGCAGTATTTTGTGTAATAAAAGAATACACTGATGCTAAAAGTTTTAGAAAATTTTAAAATATATTTAAAGTTAATACTGACTTAAAAACATCAAAACTATTAAAAAGATAATCTTTTATGTTTGTCTTAGAAAAAAAGTTATTAAAAATAAAAAAGAATATTTCCCACTGCAAATTTAGCTGCAATAAAAGTCAGACATTTTGATATTTACTTAACTTAAAAAATAAAAATATGGTACAATAGGTTTTTTAAATTTATTTAGTGAATGAAAAATATATGTAAATATTTTCCCTCAATATATTATTAATAACTATATTATTACAGTTTTTATGACATTTGTTTATAATATAATTTTAACTTACATATGCATACTATAGGGGGTACCCAAAAATATCTGGAATTGTTTAGTGGTTATACACCTGTTGTAGTATATGCTTCAGCTGTTACATGCTTCTTAAAGGAACCCTTCTGCATTAATCTTTCAAATTGCATTACCATGTAAATTTGTGGTACCACATAGCACCTTTTTTTGTAAAATGCATTTCACATATTTGTCAATTTTTATAATGACTGTAAAGTTCAAACAATGTGAAATTCTGTTTTGTTTACAGAAAATGGCAGGGAAAACAATTGTAATGCTTGAAACAGATTACAAACAAGCTGATATCGTAAAAACACAACTTTATGAGTAGTTTAATTAAAATATCAAATTCATCATGTCCCTTAAAAGCATGGCAAGTGAAATCCAAAATTAAAACAATGCTATTTTTTTTATCGAAATGCCATTTTTCTTTCAGATTTAGTTCATAATGGTTAGACATTTTATTTACAATCCTCATTGTTTATAACTTACAAGCTTAAGAGATAGGGTCATGTGATCTATGACTCTTATTTTGACTATTTATAATCTCTGCCATAAGTCTTATGCAATTTTATATTGCTAAGACCACTAATATATGGCATGGCTGAAGATCTATCAGCCCCATATAGCTATTTGAGTTGGATAGCTGGATTTGAAGACATGTAGATGTCTGAAAAGTTCAGATTTGCCACTCAATAGATAACTTTTAAATAAGTGCTTGGCTTTGGATTGGTATTTTTAGATCTGAACCTAACCTGGCACCTCTCTGAGGAGTGCCAAAGCACGAAACCATGGTCAGAGGTTTGGGAAGGGGTTCCTGACAGGGATATTTTAAGTGCTGGCTCTGACTAAGCATTTATCATAAAGCTTGTAGAGGAATTGGCAATTCTCATTGTTTATAACTTACAAGCTTAAATTTAGGGTCATGTGATCTATGACTCTTATTTTGACTATTTTATATACAAGTTTTGAAACATTTACATGATATGGTAACATGTACACATTCCATTTTGAGATAAAGAAAAGAGTGCAAGCTTCTCCCTGACAAAGTGTCATCTATCAAAGTATTGAATGTAAGATATTGTGGATTTAGAAATGATGGAAAAAAACATAACAGGCATTAAAAGATATCACTTTGCAAGTGTTTGCCAACTACTTTGAAAAATGAAAAACATGTTTAGACCAGTATTTTGCATGAAATGGATCATAATTTGAAAGAGATTAAATTTATAACATTTAAAAATAAATAAGTAATTTTTATTACAAAATTCTGAATACTTTTGAGTACCCCCTCATATATGTTCATGTTGAAAAGTACTATACACTTGCATTTCAATAAATAATACATATTATATATTCTATGCTAATCAATGTTTAGCACTAAAGCATATATTGTGGTTCCATTAGCAAGAATCAAGAATAGATTAGAGTAGCTATTTTTTAAGTTTATAAACATCAAACATTTAAAGAATAGGTGGTCCATTCTATTATTGAACCTTGATAACATATAGTGTGCAATTTATTCATAACCTGGAGACTGGTTTAATTTTTATCTAAGTATTCATTACCAGGGTATCTGTAATAAAAGAAAAAAATCCAAAATTTAAAAGTATGTTTGAAGCTTTTGTCATTATATTAAAATATTTTTACCAGTTTATTTCATTCAGTACTATGTTGTTCTTTGCTTGGTTTATAATTACAAAGCTAATTTTTCTAGCTGTTAGTTCATTATTGCTTGCAACTTTTAATTTACTATAATTCAAGAATATGGTGATTGATCAGATTTCTACATATCTCCTCAAATCAGAATTTGTAGCTTACAAAAGATTTTAGATATTTACTCACACATAGGACATTTGATTAGGTTATTCCAGCTGCAAAATTACTTTTTCTAAAAATTATATTTCAGGTAGAACCTCTAACTGATATAATGATTTTGTTTAGCAATTTATCCTGATGATGGTGATTTGGAAATATTTTTGTTCATAATTGTTAAAGAAGTATACTGAAAATATAGCTTCCCAAGGCTGGACTAATAGAAATAACTCTGTGGATTTTTGGATGCTGCAACATTTGTTTTTACTATTTGCTTTTAATATAGCAATTCAGGTATTGTATTTTAATAAATCTCTAGAAATATTGAGTATTGATTAATAAATAATTAAGACAACATCTCAATTTATACTTCCCCCTTTAGCTTATGTCATAACCTGTTCATCTGCCTCATAAATAAATAACTTGTTTTCCAAACTACTAAAGGTTGTTCCCTTTTTAACGATTATATATCACTTGGTGAGCTTCCTTAAATAAAATTTTATAGAATCAATTTCTCCAAATTTTAAAAAGAATATTTCAAATATATATATTATTTATTATAACTATGTATTTTATAAAGTTTTACAATTAGAAAGTAGGTTGAAGATAAGACGGCTACTCTTATCTTTATAAAGTCATAATCTTGTGTTAAGATTTGTAGAGGTCGCTTTCGTAGTAAAATTAAGCACTCAAAAGGCACATAGTATTAAGATTAAAGCCTTATATGTATTTAATGCTGAACTACATAAAATTCAATATATAAATCATTTACAGCTTTTTAAAAACAATCCTAGCATGAGTTACTGTTTTCAAAGTTTCTCTTACATATTTTATCTTTCTGGAAATTATAGCATTAAAAATTAAACTATATACTATATAATAGTGTTATACATATAATACATGACTCTCCTGCCTTCTATAGTCAGCTTATAAAATAGGTAACTCCTCTTTCTCTGCAAATACTTATGCAATAACAATTTTTTAATCTTTGAATATATTAAAATATATTCAAAATTCAATCCACAAATATCTCTAATAATTGATTGCCTCTTTCCTTCTTGATTTAACTTGTTCTCTGATTTATTCATGGTTATGCAAGAACATGAGTCACAAACCCATTCATCACTGAATTCCTGTCCATAAAATCGATTTACAAGAGAGGTCTACTTTATTTTATACATTAATTTTACATAGAATATTTTAGTTAGTTCATCATTGTGAGTTTAAATATATCAATAGTGAATTTCACAAAACATTTCTGTCCTTTTTGATTAACAATATTAGTATTATTTTCTACTAAGAAATTATTTACGATTTCCCTTTAATTAATATATTATCTTAATAGTTTGAAATATACTACTACTGATATCACCTAATGCTTATTACTTATCCATTTTATTTAACTAGGCTATTTTTCACTCTTTTAGTCTGTAGATATTATTATGTTTTATTTTATTTTATTAATCACTTTTCCTAAGCAAGTTTTTATTAGCATACAAAACCCTGCTGTCGAAACATATTTATTTATATAATTATTGTTTTTTATATATATTTATGATTATTGTTTATCATCTATACTTATAATTTTTCAAATTTTTTTGTAATTTTTTTGCTGTTAATTCTGAAGATAGCTAACAAAGTTTCACCTACATATTAATTATTATGAATAAATTTATTACCATCAAAAAAAAATAAATAAGTTTTTTTTTATAATTGAGTTTATGATCATATATATTAAATTAAAGTCTTTCGTATAGTTAAGGATTTAAACATTAAATGGAAATGGAAATTTTTACATAATAAGTTAGATAAATTTTTCAGCTATAACGTAACCATGGCTGCAGCTATTAAATTTTGGAAAACAAACTAAAATCTTGTGATCTACTAATAAAGATAGAACATGTTTCAGCTCATCATCATCATTAACCATTATCAATCCACTGCAGGATGAAGGTCTCTCTAAATTCAATCCATCTTCTTTGATCTTTAGCTTCTCTTCTCTACATCATCCCTGCATACTTTCTTATTTCATTCATCCATCTCACATATGATCTCTTTCTGGGTCTTTTACAATCTCTTGGAATCCAGTTTAATATTTCAATTGTCCACCTATTATCATCTCTTCTAGCAATATGCCCAGCCCAATTCCACTTCAATCTTTTATTTTTTTCAATGAGGTCAGTAATACATATTTTTTCTCTCATCCATACATTGTGTTTTTGATCTCTTCTTGTTACTCCCAACATGCATCTCTCCATACTTCTTTGAATGGTCTAAAGTCTCTGTATTGCTCTTCTATTAAGTGTCCAAGTCTCAGATCCATAAGTAAGAACTGATAAAACACATTTGTTAAAAACCTTCCTTTTCAAACACATAGGCATATTTCCTTTTAGTATCAGATTATTTCTACCAAAAGCACTCCAACCAAGTTTAATTCTATGATTAATTTCATCCATTATGTTTTCATCTGTATTAATAATCTGACCAAGGTATTTGTATCTGTTAACTTCTTCTAATACATCATAATCAATCTTTATTTCATATTTTGAGCAAATCGATTAAACATTACTTTAGTCTTTTTAACATTTATCTTTAGTCCTACTTTCATCTGATAACTCTTACAACATTTCCTGCAGCTCTGAAGAATTATTTGCAAAAACAACAACATCAACTGCAAAATCTAAATGACCTAAATAATCTCCATTTACTTTCACTCCTTTAGTTTCTCATTTTAAACCTTAAAATACTTCTTGCAGCACTGCTGTAAAAAGTTTTGGAGATATGGAGTCACCTTGTCTTACACCCTTCTCAATATTGACTTTCTCAGTATCATTATGTAAATTAATTGTTGCTGTTGCATTTTATAAATATTCATTAAAATATGATAATATCTTGGATCTATACCTTGATGATCCAATGCTTTAATCACTGAAGAAATGTTTATAGAATCAAATGCCTTTTCATAATCTACAAATCCAAAACATAATGGCAACTCATATTCATTTGTCCTTTCTATAACTTCTCTCAATATCTGGATATGATCTACTGTACTAACATCACTTTTAAATCCAGCTTGTTCTCTTGGTTGGTGGAAATCCAATGTTCTCTGTAGACAAGTTGTAATTATCTTGGTAAAAAAATTGTATAAAACTGACAAAAGGCTGATAGGTCTATAATTTTTAATATCTTCTTCATCACCTTTTTTAAATATTAATATTATTACTACATTCTTCCAATGATCTGGTACATCTTTACCATTTAGACATTTGGTATATAACCATTTTACAAAATTCAAGATATTCAATTCTTTTTAATGCATCATTTTTGTATATCTTCATATTCCTTATTTTCTTCATAAATTCTCTGATCTCAGTAGAAATTTTATTGGCCAATTGTTGCTTTTTTCTACCAGCTATCTTTCTATTTCTATTTCTTCACTTGTTTCTTTTAATACATCAATTATAATTCCATCATTACCTGGAGTCTTTCTTTCTTCATATATTTAATTGCATGTCTCACTTCTTCATTTAAAATTCTGGGCAATTTGAAAGATTTAATAGATATAGGAGATACATGTTCTTTATTACTATATAATTCTTGATAAAAGTCTTCTACCCAATTCATGATGTCATCTTTCTTTTTAGTAATAATTCCATCTTTTTTTCTTATTCCAGATATAAATTTCCTACCAATACCAAAATATTGTTTTACATTCTTGAGACTTTTATTTTGTTCTACAGCTTTCCTTGCTAGTTCACAGTTATACTTTCTTATATCATTTTCAACTTTTTCTGCACCATTTTGCAAAATTCGAGATATTCAATCCTTTTTAATGCATCATTTTTGTATATCTTCATATTCCTTCTTTTCTTCATAAATTCTCTGGTCTCAGTAGAAATTTTATTGGTCAATTGCTGCTTTTTCTACCATCTATCTGTTGCAGTTTTTAAAAGTGTATGTTATTTTCATATTAATTTCAATCAAATCTGAATCATGTTCAAAATCTACTAATACTTGAAACCGACTTGTAAGTTCTAATTTAAATTCATTAGAATGTTTCTGAAGATTAGGAATATCAACTGTAAATATTGTTTTTCTTAATAATTTTTGTCTCTCTAGTTTTGCATTAACATGTATCTTACATCTTACTAATCGATGATCTCTTCCTGTGTTAAATTTATTAAGAACATTACAATCTTGAAATATGTATTTTCTGTTAGTCAAAATATAATCCAATTCTGCTGTACCTTCATTTGGATGCTTCCATGTCCATTTCCTTTTAAATTTTTCTCAAAAAAAGAATTAGTAATATAAAGTTTTTCTTTTTCTGCAAACTCCACAAGTCTATGTCCTTTCTCATTTCTATTACTATAACCAAAATTACTTGCAGCACTTTTATCTTTCATTTGTTTACTAATTCTAGCATTAAAGTCTCCCATAACAATTTTTAAATTTTGTTTACCCTGATCAAAAGCCTTTTGAACATCTATATAAAAATCTTCTACTACTTCATCACTATGAGAACTTGTTGGACATAAACCTGAATTATCTGCATTTGGTATCTGCTATTAAGTTGTATAACTAATCTTGTCACTGTGTCTGATACACCATCAACCTCCACAATGTTGTTCTTCCACTTTTTATTTATAATAAATCCTACTCCACTTGTATTTTCAATATGTGTGCCTTTATAATAGAGTACATGTCCACTTTTTAAATCAATTGTCTCTTCACCTTTCTTCTAACTTCACAAAGTCCAATAATGTTCCATTTAATATAAGAGAGTTCTTCTTCTAATTCTTGCAATCTTCCTTCACTTGAAAGTGATCTGCAGTTGTAAGTACCTAAATAAAAAGTCATCATCAAATGGCAGCCTTGGTCTGCAATCAGGGGATTCTTAGTACTCTCTGCCTTTGGTCACCCACTGCTGTCTTGGTTGGTGACTTTACAGCCTCTTGGGAATAAGGGCCATGATTTATTTTTGTCTGTCATAATTGTATATATGTATTGGAAAAATATTTATCATTTACACAAACATTCATTCTGCCTTATCAGGCAACTGAGAAGAAAGACCATAGTGTTTCTTGATCTTAAACTCATACGTAAAAACCAATAAACTCACCATGCTGGCTAATGCATGTTGGTGAGTAGCCTATCCATGTTCGTATACTATATGAATAATCACATAGCAATAACAGCTGCAATGAAAGAACGTATGGAGTAGACATTAGGAATTTGCCCTGCTCGTTTCTTTTAAGGCTTCCAAAAGGAATCAAAGGATCTCCTTTCAGTTAGTAGCAAACTTCTTTCTGCAGCCATGTTTCAGCTATTTTAAACTAAAACATAAACCCACTGTTAGTTTACTATTTAGATTATTATAAGAGTTAATACTTAGACATAAACACTATATGTGTATGACAATTTCAAATCTAATAATTATTCTGAAATCTCATAAAAAATTTAAGTCATTGTTATAATGACTTTTACACATGTTATATACATGGAATATAAATGGGAAATTTTAATATTATAATCTAGATAAATTTTTCATCAAAAATAGAATCAATCATGAATAATTAAAATTATAAGAAGTGAAACCATGTGATATATATACATTACACCATAATTGCTAATAGATAACTGGTTTCCAATTATAAATCATTTCATATCAATTAACACATTAAATAAACCATCAATCTGTTGTCAAGGCAACCGCAATAAATAAATATGGATTCCCAACTTTTATCTTGGTCTCTGGTCAATGTGTACAACCTTTCAAACAAAATACTATTTAATATTTTAAATATAATAAACCATTTAACTCCAATTGCTAACTGGTTTTTAAATGTAAATCACATCACAATAGTCAAAGCTTAAGCAAACCAATAGAATATCAACAAATTATTTTCAGAATAACCTCAATAGATAAAGATTTAGATTCTAGATTTCCAACATCTTTAAATAGATAATGAATAAAACTGCAAGAATAAAACGAATAGAGATTAAATCTTTCCAGAAGTTTAAATAGATTCCATTTAGCAGGAAAAGCAATTTTTTGAAGTTTGACATACTATATTAATTGTTAATTGTTCATATATATCATATCCTGCAGCCAGTACTTAAATACACAGAATCAACAATCTGCTCATTTTAAAAAGCTTTCAATATAGTATATATGAATGGATTATAACTGTTTTCCCTTAACAAGTGTGAAATCTTTTGTTACTTACACAACTACAAACAACCATAGGCTGCATTATCCTATATCTTTGCTGCCCGTCCACGCAATTAATTAAACATGTAACAAGATATTTAAAGAAAAGTAAACAAATAAAAATTACAATTAAAAAATATAGTTTTTTGTGAATAACTAATAGAGAAGAGAATGAGAAATTAAATATAGATTTTGCTATACATCGAAAGCTTTGATTAATTAAAAAAAATTATCGAAAATTTTCTGGAATTCATAATAAATTCGAGCACCGGAAATGACAAATATAACAAAATTTATGGATCTTGAGATCCAAATCGTATCATTATACACTACATCAGGCTATACAGGGCAATTTATGATTAATAAATGAAAAAGATTACTAATAATGCACATATTATTGTTAATGCAAATTGAGCTTGCAGTATTTATAGTTTAACTTATATATGTAAAGTACATATATTTTTTCATTTTATTATTTGTGTTTTACAGTACTTTAAACATAGCCAACTTTCTTATTTATTATATCTTTATATAAAACAAACAGTAGAATATTAAAAGGATTTATCTAATGTTACGTAATTTCTTTTCGGTATCTGGAAGTTTTATAACAAACACCCCTCCCCTCTTTTCCCGGAATAAATAATAAAATCTTATTGAATATAAATGTAATAATAAAAGTAGTACAGAATTCTTCAAACTTTTTTTAGCACTTTCTCTTCTATTCAATTGTATTTGCAAAGACGAATAGTCAGTCTTTAAATTTATGCAGGAAGAAAAAATCATTAATAAAGAAGAATATTACTTAATGACGCGTAAGTAAATATCGTCACGCGTGATCAATACGAGAAATGGATATATTTAATATTCTAATTTTTTTTATCAGCTCTTACCAAACGACTGTGAGTTTATTGCAAACAGTTGATAAGCGGCTTTAGTTAAAGTATATCATACTCAATATGAAGTTTTATAGCAGTAAATGAAAGAAAAAAAATTGATTTACAAAAGAAAAAAGTCGTATTTTAATATAAACTGAAAAAATAGAAGCTTTATTTACAAATAAATTTTATTTTAAAAAAAAAAGACATTCTTTTGTACTTTATATTTTCAAATGCTAATCCATCTTAAAACTAAGCATTTATTTAAATTTAATTAAAATATTAGATCAAATATATAAATTTATTGTAAAAAAAAAAAAAAAGACAAAAATATAAATGAGTGCATTTTCTTGCTAACAAAAAAAAAATTGGCAGCTTAAATTCTTTCCATTTTTTAAAAAGAGTAAACAGTAAGAATCCATATCAAGATAACATTACACCCATGCCCAATACTGATCTTTATGATTTTAAGAGTCATTAAAGTTCACAATATAGCTCTAAATATCGGAATGCTAAAATAAATTGCGTTGAGAGGAATCAAATGACTTCAAAATGGAGAAATTAAAATCCATACTGAGATCAAAGTCCTTTATTATATTATGAAAAATGTTTAGATACATAAGTTAATGTACTCATCTCCGCTAAATAGACTACTCAAAGAAGTATGGAGAGATGCATGTTGGGAGTAACAAGAAGAGATCGAAAACGCAATACATGGGTAAGCGAACAAGCAGGTGTTAATGACCTCATTGAAAAAATTAAAAAACTCAAGTGGAGTTAGGCTGGACATATTTCTAGAAGAGATGATAATAGATGGATAATTAAAATCTTAAACTGGATTCCAAGAGAGTGTAAAAGATCCAGCAAGAGACCACATGTAAGATGGATGGATGAAATAAGAAAGTGCAGGGAGTGATGTGGAAAAGATAAGCTAAAGATCGGAGAAGATGGATTGAACTTGGAGAAACCTTCATCCTGAAATGGATTGATGATAACGATGATGATGATGACTCATCTACGATAGTTGAGATTCAATAATGAGCTAAAACTTTTTTCAAGATAGTTGAAGACTCATTATTAACCAGCTGACAACCAATAATGACAATGAACGAATATCCATCTATTATTAAGATGAAAGGTAAATTAGTGGTAGTAGAATTAAATATCTTGCTCAAGTTTACAACTAAAATATTAAGATGCTGGAATAAATTATTGGATCATGTGCCATTGATGCTCAAATGTAATAATGTAATAATGTTTGTTTATAATAGCCAATTGCTTAGATATTTTCAAGAAGAGAACTTAATATGCATTTAAATATATCAGTATCATTGCACTGATCATAAAGGAAAACGAGATAATATGAGGAGGGGGGGGATTCATGCATCTAATAATACTGATCTCATGATTTACTTTTAATTATGTTGTAGTTGCTTACTTGTGCAAAAGCAAAATCAATAGGTATTTCAAGCTATATCTTATCATTTGATACATTCTCAAAATTCTTATACCTTCTTAATGATCATTAACTTTCATCTTTTAAATATTTATTATAACATATTTGTTCCCTAGAGCAATGTCATTCAATACAAACTTTACTTTTTAACACTTTTTTTAAATTTTATATACACCCTTTCTATATATTATGCAAGCACTTGTATCTAATATTTTCTCATTTTTTAATATAATGAATAAACTTTTTCATTCATTTTTTTTTAAACATGTGTTTAACCAGTTCTTACTTATGGATCTGAGACTTGGACACTTAATAGAACAGCAATACAGAGACTCCAAATCACTCAAAGAAGTATGGAGAGTTGCATGTTGAGAGTAACAAGAAGAGATCGAAAATGCAATATATGGGTAAGAGAACAAACAAGTGTTACTGACCTTATTGAAAAAAATTAAAAGACTGAAGTGGAGTTGGGCTGGACATATTGCTAGAAGAAATGATAATAGATGGGCAATTGAAATCTTAAACTGGATTCAAAGAGATTGGAAAAGATCCAAAAAGAGATCACATGTGAGATGGATGGATGAAATCAGAAAGTGTGTAGGGGTGATGTGGAGAAGAGAAGCTAAAGATCGGAGGAAATGGATTGAACTTGGAGAGATATTCATCCTGCAGTGGATTGATAATGGTTGATGATGATGATGATTTTTTTGTCTTAACAACTTCTTACTTTTTTTTTTCCAGATTCATATCTTTAATCTTTTCTTATCTTTTCATAATGGTCATTATTCAGTTATTACACATCATTGAGTTGTAAAGGATAATTGTCAAAGTTCTAGTAAAAGTTCCAAAAAACTTTTTTGCTCATTACACATGTGATTTCCTGGTTTTTTTCATACAAAAGTTTCAAATGGTAAAATTTTCCTGTAATACAATTTTTTGTCATATCTTATAGTAGTTATAGAAACTTAATTTCCAAAACACCTCAATTAGTTATATAAAATGAAAAGAAACCACATCTAACTTGTAACTTGCTAGGCTAGTAAAATCATAATGCTCTCTGAATTTTTATAACCAAACTGAGTCTTTGATAATTAATCATCTATGATTTAAATAAAGACTATTTACTAAAATTTCCTACCTTCGCATTTTCAACTGCACATGCTTTAGGTTTATTGCCTTAGTAAATATTAAAATTCTTGAAATAACTTAGACATTATTATTCTATTTTGCTAATAATCCATTTTCTCAGTAGTTTTTGAATTAATACTTATTTTACCACATATGATGTTTTTCCTGGACATTTTTTAGATCATCAATAATGGATTTTTTTCCCCCTAAAAGAATGATTTCCTGTGGATCTTATTTATGTACCACTGTAAGTTAGACTTTTTACAAAGTTATAAGATGGACAAAAATATTTCATAATAATTATTACACTTTTTTTAATACTATTTTTAATTTTAGCATGTCAAAAAATTAAAATCTTATAGTCCATCTTTATGGGTTTATATAATCTTAGTTCAGTGCCTTTAAAGTAAATATATAATTACAATATTTTAAATTTTCTACATATTTTTGTCCTGATCAACAGATATCCTGGTATAAGAATGTAAAGAAATAAGTTCATATTTATATGTTGGATATCTCAATAAAATCTAAATCTATGGATAAGATAAATATATTTTTGAAAGTAGTCTTCTAAATTCTTCTGTTATAATTATTCAAAAGAGAATCAAAACAGTCTATTCAAAGTATTTGTCATGTAAGCTAATAAACTTCACATGACCACCTCCTCTTATGCTTGTATATAACTGTTCTTAAAACAGGTAAAACTCACTATATATATTGCCACACACAGCAAGCTAGATGCAGTGCTTCTTAAATCCAAGGCTCCTCACTGATGAAGGTGATAAGCCAGAAACTAGTCTGGGGATACTGGATGAGTAGGCACTAGATGGGGATTTTATGCACAAGCCTTCTGGCATACATTGATTACTCTAGCTTGTTGTGTGTGACAATATATATAATGAGTTTTGCCTGTTTTATTTGTCATGTAGTAATTTAATAAGTTTTATGATATATTACTTTAACACCTGAAAGAAACAACAACAATAATAAATGATACCCCTTTGTCTATTTGTAATTTTAATTCATTAGCAAATTCTTTTATTTTCACTATTATTATATCATCTATTATAAGTTTTAGTAATCAATAGATGCTGTATGGTATGCTCAAGAAATTCTTTTCCAGGATTGCCCTATCTAATATCCCCAGACTAGTTTTAACCTTATGGCTTTCATCAATTGGGAGCTTTTGGATTTTTGCACAGTTTACATGGACCTTTTGAATTTAATGCTATTTTCACATAGCAATTACTTTTTAATCTGTTATATTATCGAGGTATCAGCCCAAATTAAAACATCTTTTCATTTCTTCAAAGAAATTAACAGGTTTTAGTCTAGTTATATTAGATAGGGCAGTAGTGAATAAGAATTTATCAAGTATTAGCATCTGGTGATTATTAAAGCTTACATTAGATGGCATAATTGTATTCAGAATTCAATTTGCTAATAAATAGCAATATGTAAGCTAAAGTCATGTGATGTAATTGGTCATGTGATTTCTTGTTAATTTTAATTCATTAAACAGTTTTAATTTTGTAAAGTTATTGAATTTCTGTCATTAATTCTCTATATTACTTATCCAACCTATATCTTATTAGGTCAAGCAGAAAACATTTCATGCTTTTTAAAATCCAATCACTAATAATAGAATTATTATCAGAGAAACAATCAAAATTTATTTAGTGAGCTCATGTAAAAACTTATATTATCCACTACCCACTCTATAAAAATTCAATGCCTATTACCTGAAAAAAAATGAATTTTCAAATTAGAATTTTAGAAGTTAATAACTAATGAAACTTAGCATGAGTAGTTTTTTAAACGTATTGTTGGCATTATTATAAATTTAACTTTGATATAATAGTCTCTGATTTATCAATCAATTTCTGCATATGAGTATTTTATAATAACGTTTTTACATTCTGATTTCTAACTATAACACAATCCATTAGATAGCATCCCCCCCCCATGTGTCATAGCATCAGCTGGGAAGTGAACCCGCTAATCCAGAACAACTGCTTGTAAAGCAGCTGTCACTAGTAACTAATGCATTTTTCTACTATATCATTGTTTACAAGTTTTGACTTATTAAAATTATTTACAGAACTGAAAATTTTTAAATAAATGTAGGACATTTTTAGGTAGTTGACCTATATGTTAATTAGCCATCCAATTAGCAGCCAATAAATGAATTCCTAATAATTTTTATCAGATGGATAAAAGTTTTATTTAATGTGGGTGATGAACATAAAATAAAAATACACTTATAGTATTTATAATTATATGTTGAATTATTTTATATGCTTTTTTATTAACTTGTCATGTCTGTGTATTTTCTGTCTGAATGTCTGTATTTTTAAAATTTGGTCAGAGTGAGATTTTTTTTAGGTTTAACAAAATAATATAATGCTTTTATATAAACAGTACTAGCCAATTAAAAAGTAGAAAATTAACAAAGTAAAAATAGAAAAAAAATGAATCTGGATTATTTTGCCATTTTTTGAAAATACCAAAGACCTTAAACATCTAGACTTGTTATAAAATGATTGTAAATTGCAAGAATATTGTCATTTTATAAAAGCATTTGAGGCCTTTTGATTTTTATGATTTATTTCAGCCTAAAAGATCTTTTTGAAATGACAATATTTCTGCAATTTCCAATTGTTTAATAACTAGTCTAGATTCTTTAAGATCTTTGATATTATTCAAGAATGGCAAATTGACTGAGATTCAGTTTTTTTCTACTTTTTAGTCAGATTACTTTGCTATTTTTCTACTTTTGAGTTGGCTAGTACTGTACTGTTTACATAAAAGCATTATTAAAATTTTTTTTACATATTTTAATTATTAAATGTTTCTAGAAATATTCAACGTTTATTTAAAATTTTCAAATACTTTCAACTGTTAGTAATAGCGCTGTGTTTCAAGAGGTATTCACTCTTCTTCATCCACCAAATATCACATGATCACCATTTCTTATGCTTACTCATAACTGTCCAAAACTCTCCATACAGTAGTGCCACTCAGTGCAAGCTAGAGTAATCAATGTATTCCAGAAGGCTTGTGCATAAAATTTTTATCTAGTGCTGTGGCCTTCTTCAGTGAGGAGCCTTGGATCTGAGAGCACTGTACCTAGATCTTAGATCTAATGCAACACTCCAGCAGCCACCTTTTATTTATACTTAACTACAAGACTATGAGAATAAAATTGAAAACACAATAATATTTTCAACCTAAGCTCATTAACTTATATAGTCATATACATCTAAACTCAGTTCAGTACTCATTCATTTTGGTGTCTTTGGTTCTTTAACAGCCATAGTCACCACTATCCTACTAGGAAGAATTGGTATTAAATCACCAAACATCACATGATCACCATTTCTTATGATTGCTCATAACTGTTATTAAAACAGGCAAAACTCTCCAACACCAGACCATATTTGGATACACTTTTTCAATCAAATGTTAATGATTATTTAGTGTTTGACATATGCTTCATATCTGAAAAAAGTTGTTTTTGCTTGGAGAATGCGTTGGTATTTAAAAAAATCCACACATATAAAGCCTGAATTTAAACTTAGGTCTTGATATGCTAGTCTAATGTGCAGAACTGCTTAAAATTGTCTTTAAATGGCAATTGATATTAATGCATAAATCGAAGTATGTAAAACTGAATGCGAGATTAATGTATTTTAATAAACATGGGTAATATTAGCAATCATGGGTATGTTTTTCAGTTAAATATTAATAGCGAGTTCTGCAAAAAAAAAAAAATTGAAAAATCTCCAACAAGAAAACATTACTAGTTGAAATCTGAAAATATAAAATTAGATTTTTTTTTTTTCAATTATTGGGCTATATATATCTTCTTCTTTTTTTAATTTCTTCTTTGTCTTCAAATGCATTAATTAAATTTTTGTCTTTAAATTTAAATTAACTTTCTTTTTAATTTAAAATTATACAATTTTTTGTTTGTAATAATTATTGCCTCCAGTAAAAGTTGTTATAATTAATTAAATTAGAAACAGGGAAAATGTTCTAATTTTATATATATATTCTTTCTTCTTCCTTTTTAATAAAAATCACTTTATTTGAAAATGTAAAGTACAGTTTGTTTAAAATATAACTAATTAATAATGTAAAAAATAAATTTCATTACGTGTTAACTATTATAATTTCAACTTTTTTATACAGATACAAGCATATATATATATATTAGAAATATATGTGCTAAACATTAAAATCTAATGAAGGCTACAATCTTTCTAAATTCTCTCTATATAAAGTAATCGTTTGAAAACATTAGAGATGTTAAGTCAATAATGTTTTAGCAATGGACTTTAAATTAAAATATTATGGAAATATTTGTTTAGGAGCAGCTTGCTATTCCTCTCGATATCTTTACACTGAAAATTCATTATGAAATAATAAGTCCAATATATTTTAACGGTCGCTGTAAAAGAGTCTTAACGTATCTGCACTACAAGGGCCATCTAGGCATTTGAACCTAGAAAAATTTATATAGTAAGCAGATACGTAAGTTAAGATTAAAAAAAATTTATATATATTATTCTGACCGTTTGCCCAATGTCACTAGCTCATAGAGTAGCAGAGATTTAAACATTTTTATAAGTTTTAATAGATTTATATTCTCAAAATATATTAATATTTAAAACAATAAAATAAAAGAAGCCACTACCAGTAATTAACACACAAATAGATTTTATTAACGCACATTTAAAATTGAGGAATAAATTTATTTTTAGATTTTGACATTAATTTTTTTTAAATTTAAATTACTATTTTAAATAGACCACACAGGTGGATATTTAAATTATATTTTACTTTAGCATGTTGAGTATAGATAGGCTACATATATTTTTTTTCATTTGAAAACTCATCAAAACATTCATTCAATCTCAAACTAAAAGTTCATAGCCAAACCCAACATCAGCTTCTAGATATATAGTCACAACCAATGTAATATGAAGATGCTAGCATAAAACCACGCCAACAGGAATGTGCATCTGACAGCATGATATTATTTGAAGGAAATGATCCGTGTCCAGAATAGGAATGTGCATCTGTCTGACTAAGGAATCATGTATATAATTTTTTTAAAGAGTGCTACATATGGGGGAGAGTGGTCTTTCTGCTGACTTATAAATCCCTGTCCATAGAGTTAGAAGGGGTTAATGGCACAGGAAATACATCTGTGACCATTTTAACGATATGACTGCCTCTTTGGGGTCATGCATTCAGTTGAACATGTTGCCCTGTATGCTAAACACGCTTCCCATTACATTAAATATAAACACCCATATATCCCTCCACAAGCATCGCCCTAACTATGAAACAAATAGCATGAAATTAACCCTTTAAAATAAACATAAATGAATTTAACCAATCTATATAGCTATCCACCCCAACTTAAATCAAAATACATTTTAGTTAAAACATAACACCCACACACAAAAAGAGAAATGGAAATGATTGCTTAGAACATCTGCATAAAAAATATTAATAATTGAATTTGCATTCTTTAAGTCAGATAAGAGTTTTTATTTTCAGCTATTAATTGCAATTTTAGAAAAGTTCTT